>VZTL01035443.1:1768-12500 GCA_013400535.1 Scopus umbretta | reverse complement strand
CAAGCTGGCAGGACCCGGCTGCTGCTGCTGCCGCCGCTCTTTACACTTTCCAGCACACACAGGGTGGGATTTAACGGAGGAGGTCACCATGGTGCCAGGAGCCCTCCGAGGAGCAAGGAGGGAGAGGAGCAAGGAGGGACGCAAGGGGAGAGAGTCAGGGGAGAGTCAGGGCGCCTGCCAAGCTCTCGGCTTTAGCAGGAGCTCTCAGCTTTAGCACAGGAACAACGACGAGAGCGGTGCCTTCCTCCTAGAAGCCACCTCGATATAGCTCAGAGAAGGAAAAGCACGCTCAGCTTCCAGGGCCTCAGCCTCTCCCCACCCTGGTACCTTCTCCACTTCCATAATTAAAACTTTCTCTTGCTATTTTGCCAGGCTGATTTTTGTTGGGGCTGTTATTTCAGTGACAGCAATACCACAGTAACTTGATTTAGGCGAGTAACCGAGCAAGTACGATTGACCAGCATGCCCTCTGCCAAAAGCATTAAACAAAGACCAGAACAATAATTCAAAGTTATTAAATTGCCTGAATGAAATTTTCTACTAGCCCTACTCATGAATCTCCACTTACGGAAAGCGCACACTTAACCACCGCGTTACACGGTACACGCGCACACACACACACACACACGCACCACACAGCCTGCAGCGTGTTTCCTCTTGTTTTGCAATACTTTCAGCATAGATTTTTTTTCTTTTTTCTGAGTTGTTAAAAACAAAGTAGCAGCAGGAGGAACTGATCCATTCCTTAATTATACAGGTAAAAGAAAAAAATTTGGGAAATTGATGGAAGCCAGATGCTTACTGAGAGTTCCAAAAAAAAAAAAAGTGCTTTTTCTTGCATACAGTAAAAAAACCTAATACCATTTATTTATTTATTTTTAAGTTTGACTTGCTTTCAGGGCAGGGTTGCTAGCACACGTTTTCCATAGTCCTCTGATACCTTGCCGCAGCCTGGAGGGAGCAGTCAGCCCCACAGGGAATTCTGCAGCCTCCCACCTGCCCTCGAGGACCTGGATCAGCTGGGTGCACATACTCCACCAGCCACTGCAGCAAGAAGTCACCCAGGCAAACTAGCTTCTCCTAGTTTGGAGTTTTACAGCCAGCTTTTATGGATAAGCCAGCCTGGCAGAGCACGTCCTTTCCCGCTCCCCATCACCCTTCTGTCCTCCATCCCTTCTTTGCCCGGAAGCTGCAATATTGGCATCTCCCGGCGCTACAGCACCTTCAGGAAGCTGAACTCCTTGTTGCCTCTCACTCTTCCCCCACCTCCTTTCTGCATTTAAACACCGCCTTAGACTTTTGCTTTCACTGGCTGATATAGTATCCCGTCAATTAAAAGGACGACCTCTTTAAGAGAGTAACTTCGGTGACAGTTAACTATCTCCTGAAAAGCAAGCACAACTGTAACCAGTAATTTGCAGACCCCAAAACAAGCAGGGAGAGCACCAGCCATGGCAGCTCCCGTACCTGCAGAGCCTGAGGCCAGTGACTTTAACCAGCGACACCGCGAGCACACGACGATTACGCTGCCTTGCGCAGCTTTGCTGCAAGCTGCCGCGGCACAGAGACACGTACGCGCTTCAGAAAGCCATCTAAATTCGCTTACATCTGTCATTGTCATTTTGGTCAGCAATGGCATCTTCCAGAGCGACAGACTTTGGCTTCTTTTCACTGTTTCCTTTCAAGTTTTCCCAGTCTGCCTGGCTGAATCTGCAGACCTCTGAGTCTTTGGTAGCTGTTTGGCCTTCTCTCTCTTTCATCTCCAACTCTGAGAAGCGCATCATTGCACGCTAGAAAGAGAATTGATATGAAAAAAAAAGTCTTGCGATAAAAGCTACTTCATTTACCTTACCTTATATGAAAGCATTTCCAAAGAAAAATCAGCTCAAAACCAGGGTTTGAGATAGATAGCTAGGGTAGGAGTTTAATACACCTGACTTGAAAAAACAGTGTTCTAGCATCTATATGCAAATAGCCACACGATTCTTTCATATATAAGTGTGTATAAATATATATATATGTAAGATATATATAAACGTATACTGATTATAAAACAAAAACATTCTGTTTTGGAGGTAAAAAGAGACAAAAACAAAAAGAAAAAGAAAAAAAAAACAAAAACAAAAAAACAACACAAAACTGTACAATGAATAAAGACGACCATGGCCCACAAACTTCCCTTTGTGTATTTGGAAATGAAATTTAACTCAAAGGTTTATGTAAGAGTCTAGTAATAAAAATTTGAAGAACTGACCTCACAGTAAGCAGCAGGTAGACATAAAATACTGTCCTCTTGTAATCCTTCCATCTATGTAATTAAAATGGGCACTCAATGGATCATTTAGATAATTTCATCCATTTTTATAAGCATAAACCAATTCTTTTCTTAACAATGCAAAACAATTTGGCTTAACTCATCCCTTCATTAAAAGTAAAATACCTTAAGGATATTCCTATACAGTATCTGTCTGTCATCCCTCAGCATCAACCTCAGTACCGCTCCTACTCTTTCCTACGCGTTCGCTTGGCACAAACGTTGCCTGAGACCCGCTAATACATGGCTGCGACTCCTCTCCATCAAACGGCACGTTTGGCATACTAATCACAACTTCTGGGTACGCTTTGCGAGCTGGCACTACAGGCCAGCTGAGAAATTACAGCCATGGCTAGTGCCAAGGTAACATGCATGCCTGTCCGACTCCCCTCTGTAACTGCACAAACATTTCATGCGTACGTTAACATTTTTACCAGATCTTAGTAAAAGCCCTTTAAAGCTTACTAGCGCGTACATACGTAAAAGCCACACATGCTATTCTTTACATCGCCTCGCTCTCATTAACAAACTTCCTTTGCTATTTAAAACCGTTTCTGGCGAGTACGCCCCAACAAAAAAAAAAAAAAATATTCTGATTTCCCCACCTGCGTTGCTTCTCTCAACTTTTAATACTTGACTGCGACTTGCAACAGAGAAATAACGACAAAAAGCGCGGCGGTCGTTGGACCGCGCGGACTCACCTGCAACGCCCGCTGCTCCCGGCTGAGCTGGCTGGAGTCTGCGTACAGTTCGGTCGTCACGCACTTGAATCGATCACCTACGTAGCCAGCGGAGTTTGCAATCCTCTTGGCCAACTTAGACGGCTTGGGTTTCAGTATTTTGCCATCGGCAGATTCCGCGTCGTCGGCTCCGTCTTTGGTATAGGTCTGGTTGGCGTCAACGCTCGGTGGCATGGTCCCCATGCAGAATGGCTTCGCGTCCTCCTGCACCTTGCCAAAAGCCAGCGCTGGAGCATCGCTCTCGTGAGCGCTTTCCAAGAAAGCGGGTGCAGGCTGGACCGTCACTCTCTCTTTAGGCTGGCTCACAGATAAGTCTTCTTTCCTTAAGCCGAACGCCGATGAACTCTGGACTTGCTTGAAATTATAGGTTTCGTGAAGATCATTATTTCTTCCAAACTCCTCTCTCATTACAATAAAATCTCTGTGCTGCGACGTCTGCTCTACCTTGTGCTTTGTAGGGTCATTAGCCTGATTACTGCTTTCCGTAGCAAAGCCGGCTTTCGTTACGTTTGCTTCGCTTTTAGCCTCTTGCTCGTCTCGCAGAAGGTCTGGGAAGAGGTGTTTTTCGCTTTTGGCCGAGTTTTTACCGTGGCCGGAGCTCTGGTGCAATTTCACGCTCTTGTCGCTGGGTACTTCGAAATGCATCTTCCCGCTGCTCTCCAGGAGCTCCGGCAACCGGCCTCGCAGAGCCGGGTCCTCGTAGCGGACCCTCTCGTGAGACCGCGACCTCCTTTCCGCCTTCTCCTCTTTACTGATCTCCAAAGCCGAATGCTGCAGCAGCATGGGGTGGACCATGCCCATCCCCAGCGCGTCCTGGTAGGTCATGAACTCCCCCCGCCCCGCCGGCAGGCTGTAGGGGAGGCCGGGTTTGGGAGCCAGGTGGCCAGGGTAGAGGCTGCCGTTGGGCAGCAAGACGGGGTGCGGATACACGTGTCCTTTCCCGTGGAGGGAGAGAGGGCTGATGGCTATCCCCTCCGGCACCGGGTACGGGAGGTAACTCCTGGGGTAGGGCAGAGGCGGGGAGCGAAACGCCTCGTTGGGCGGCAGGAAGATGGGGCTGGAGGCCAGGGCGGTCTCGCTCGCCTTGAAGTTGGCTTCCTGGCCGCAGGATTTGGCCACCTTATTGCTGTGTTTTGCAGGGGTGGCGACAGGCTGCCCGACGTGCTGTATGACCGAGGCGGTGCTCTCCGTGGAGCTCCTGGCCGTCTTGGCGCAATCCACATTGGCGTTGGGAGCCGGCGATGCCGACGCCGGCCGCCCCCCAGCCGACACTGTCCCCGAAACGCTGCCGACGACCGCCTCCGTGCCGCCCATCCTGGGGCAGGAGGAGCTCCGCTGCTGCGGGATCACCCAGTCCAGCGCCTTGTTTTTCAGCTGGACGCTCTTCCCGCTCTCCTCGCCGGGGCTGGGACCGGGAACGATCCAGGAGGAGGGCGCCGTGCTGATAATTTCAGGCCTGTAGATGGGGCAGCTGTTCCCAGGAGAAATGGTTTCTTTCTGAACGATGTCGCTGCTGGGCAAGTGCGTCCCCCCTCCCGCCCTGCCGTGCACTAGCACCGTCGGCGTCATTTTCTTACCGTGGTCCGACTTGCCGGCAGTTTCCGCGTCGACGACTTTCGCCGACAAGTCCAGTGGTTTGTCGGTGACGTCTTTGGTCGGGGTCTGCTTTTCCAGGAGCGGGGGCGACCTGCCGTCTTTCCGGTCGTGGCCAGTTTTCCTCACGTGGGGGGCGGCCGGCGGGGGCGCCTCCCCAGCGTCGCTGCCTTTGGGAAGCTTCCCGTTGGAGAGGCGGGAGGGTGGAAATTCGCCACCAACGTTCACGTAGGGCTTTGGGAGGGTCACGGCAGAGGAGGGAGAGGTGGTGATCCTGGGGAAGTGTTTGTGGAAATCAGCGTAGGCGTCCCCCACCTGGGCGGGCAGGGGAAGGCGGGGGGACGGCCGGGGCGAGTGCGGCAGCAGGAGCGCGGGGTCCGCTGGCATGTTGGTGGGGGCTGGCTTGGCGGCAGCGACCCGGGGCTGCTTGCTGCTCTGGATGTGGGGGTAGGCGTGCGCGTCGACAGGGGTGCCGGGGCTGACACCCATCTTCCACGACAAGCTCTTATCCGGACAGTGCACCAAAGGCGGGATCGCTGGTGAAGCCGAAGCAGTCGAGAGCCTCATGGGCGACGCCAGCGACGAAGGGATGTGGGGGGCAACGTAGTGGGAGGGAGGCAGGTATAAAAAACGTTCGCCGTTCGTACATACGGGCGAGTAAGCCAGGTGCTGCGGTAAGCTGTAGGTGGACTGCTGAGGTAGCAATGCCTTGTACATGTTCAACGAATACTTATTTGGTGAGTCAAGGAAAGGGTATATGGTGGGCGTCGCGCCCTCCATATAGGGGTTTACCCAGGGAAGCCTTAGGTAACTAGCACCATTGACACCGAGGGGACTCTGCTTGTCACCCGCAGCTCGGTCCAAACCCAGCGTTTCCCCTGTCGGGACAGAGTTTTTTTGTATTCCAGGTGGTGTTTTGTATATAGCGCTGAAGCCGTTCGGGGCTTTTCCAGAGACAGCTGCGTTCTCTACCGCTTCGGGGGGATTAGATTTAAACTGTATCTCTGGATTTCTTTCAGGAGTAAATCCGAGCCCGGCTATCGAACTCGTAGCATCTCGTGATTTTTCCGAGCCGAGTCCGCACAAACTGGAATAGACAATACTACTGGGGACTCGGAGTCCTTCTCGCATGAGTCCAGACCTGTCCATACTCAGAGCTGCGAGACTGTCAATGCGATGTGCTGTAGTCGCATCCACCTTTACAGAACAAGAAGTATGTTACTTTCACATTTCGCTACAACGACTCCCGCTCAAGCTACAGACATGTCAGCATTTGGAAGAGAAACACTACCAATGCAAACGCGCAGTTAGTCGTGAAAACGTACAGAGGCTGATCGGGCCGGAGAAAGGGAGAACAGGGACCTACAGAGCAGTATCTATCACCGCAAACATCCATAGACAATCTCTCTGCATCCAGAATTCACCAGCTAGAAACAAAAGCGTGAGGACCCCGTAGCCCAAGCAGCCAAAAGGGGCCCAGAGACGATGCTCAGTGGCACCGCTCCCGTGCAGCAACCGGCTTCTCAGCCAGAGCAAGAGGATGTGGGTTGGGGCACGGGGAGCAGGACGGGAAGGACAGAGGGCCTCTTCTCCTCCTCCAGGACCTCTCCCTCTGCCGCAGCTCTGCTCCGGGGCTCACCACCGCCACACGATTCACAGGGCGAGGCGTCTAAGGACACAGCACGAAGAAAGGTCCGCCGTCAAATTTCTTCCCCACTCGCCGCTCCCCGCATACGCTCACAGGAGAAAACCATCAACTTTGCTGAAACGTTGATGTACTTAACGCTTACGTGAACTATTCGTGTTACACATGTCGGTGTGCTGCATCACATTATTCATAACGGAGCGAAAGTAAGAATATGATGTCATACAACAGCACACACCCCAAAGTCAGCATTAAGGGATTAACGAGAAAAACAAACAAAGTCTTATTTCACTGTTTCACAGAAACAACTCATACGTGCCCGAGCCTGGATAGAGCTGCAATAGAAAGGTATTTTAATGATTTCTCCAAATGGATCATGTAATAACAGCCGGAGGTGGGAGACGAGGTGGGGAGGACAGGCACGGATTCAGCTGCAGCATGAAGCTATTAACTTCTTACCACACTGTGATTCAGGTGATTTTCTTCCCTCAACTCCAGTCTGCTTTTCGGTGCATCGCCATCATTAACGGGAATTTTCCTATGAAGAAACAGAAGCTTACTATTTGAAAACATTCTGCGCATCTCAGATCAGTGCAAGATTATATCACCTCCGTATTTTGATTCCCTGAGGGAAGTCCCGTAAGATACTGCATTTATCCTCCTCCGTACCCATGCGCAGCAACTACTTTAGAAAGCAGTGACCGTTCGAAAACAAGTGTAAAGGGTTTTGACAGCAAGAACACACCGAGCACATCTCAGAGCAGCCTCTTCCAACACAAGTGATCTTTGTCAAGGTTTTCTATTCTGCCCCTTGCCCTTTTTTTTTTCCATAGAGAGAATACACTATCTTAAACACGCCCTGTTCATGTACCATCCATAAATGCTGCCAAAGAGAAAATGCAAACACACACGCTAATATCATACGAACGTCAGCTGTTCCACGCTAAAGAGGGAGCTGCACATCTGTGCCACACCAGTGTTGCAGCACTGGGACTTGTTATCACAGAAAGCACCGATGAAGAATATACCTTAGTGCCAAATTTCAAATCCCAGGGATAAAAAATCGCTGATGTGCAGCAGAAGGAAAGTTTCCGCATTACCCAAAAGAAGTCCTTTCAATCAAAGTGCTTAAAGGTACACCATCACCTTAAAGCAGAAACGTGATTTTAATGTATTTGTTTATTCATTTTCAAAAGATGGGCCTTTTCTGCAAGTAACAGGTAAAAATATCATGCCAAAACAACGAGAGGAAAAGCAGGGAGAGAGGGTGTGAAGGCAGAGTGAAAGGTTTGGCCATTTTCCTCCAGCTTATGCTTGCAAATAGTTTTTCCCTGCAAAGACCAAGAACTTTCCCCAGCTTCTGGGAGGCTTTTCACACAACAGTGAGAAGATGGGCTCAAAGAAAAGACAGAAAAAACATGAAAACCACACAAAATCGGCACAGAGAACCGCAGGCGTACCTGCAGCTTCTGTTCCGTGTCGTTTCGCTTTCTAAAAAGCTGGGGTTTGAAGGGCAGAGGACACCGGCCAGAGTGTCCGCGTCACCCCATTGAAAATTATCGGAGACTGTAATTTTAGTCATCGAATGAATGCTACTCAGCAGGAAAAAAGGTGGTGAGGAAGAGAAATTCACTTGTGGGAGACGGAGAGGCCGCTGTTCCTATTTCACAGGACAAGCTGCTGGTCCGAAGGCAGGGAAAGCCAAGTTGCAGGCAGGAGCCCCTCTGCCGTAGCGAGTTGCCGCAAGAACGCGTGCACTATTTGGTTTAATTCCCCTTCACAAATACGAAATAATAAATTAATTGTAAAAGCGCGTTTAAAGGCTGCTTTGGGGAGTAATCTCTTTAAAGGGCGTCCCCGCTTCACTGACCCAGGTTGCCTGTTAAATAGTAAATCAGTGGCTGCTCTACCGCTCTCAGGCACGTCTTGTTTCTCCCCCCGCCCTGCTCCCCCTCCAAGCTGGGCTGATCTCGATGCAAGGCGGCAGCTATCTACTCCGGCATTAGGGAAGCGAGCGAACTCCGAGACCTCACGCTGCAGAATTACAGTGTGGCTTAACTTGCCAGAAGCTTAAATATTTACCTGTCTTCATTAATTCCACACATGCGGACCCTTTCATTGCTCATCCAGCTATGAACGTTGCCATACAGGGGAGTTGCAGAAAGCATGACGTCTTCTTAAAAATCGCCGCTTTTCTTCACGGTTTTATATTCTATTAAAAAAAAGAAAAAGGAAAGAAAAGGGAAAAAAAAAGTTGAGCAGATTTGTCTAGGAGGAAGTGCAAACATCACGGCGAAGCAGCCAGCCTCCCTCCGGGTAATTAATAATGAATGCAGGATTGGTGCGGGGAGCGAGCTGCCTACGTTAACCGCTAAGGGAGATACCCTGCAATAAAGGAGCAAATTGAGGGCATTTATAGGTCAGAGGAGATGGATCTTTTCCCCAGCGCACATCCAGAAAATTAAGAATCATTCCAGGCTATCGACAAATAAAAGTTTCTCCACTGCATTTCATTTGAACAAAAAATGACTCAGCCGGCCAAGTACACACCAGTCCCCCAACCTTCATCTCACATAACGGCGAACCACGGAGGGAGACCCCACGGGCTGGGGGAACGGGGAACGTGCGAAACTACCCATGGGCGCTCACAAAAGCCCTGCATTAGGAACGCACAGGAGCAGGAGCGCATCGCAAGAGCAGCCACATACCGGGTGTACTGGCTACGCCGACTGCTGATAAAGCTTTCACGCGAGGACTTAAAACTGAAGAGACGCCGCTACAGAAGGGATCTAAATAAAAAAAACTCCCCTTTAGTGTCTGCACTTAAGTTGGAGAAAGGGGTTAAAAATAGTAAGTGGGTTGGCGAGCTCCCCACCCCTTGATTTGATTAAGCACCAAACCCTGGTGGCTTCTGCATCGGAGCTGCTGCTGCTGCTGCTGCTGCTGCTGCTGCTGCTGCGAGTGCTTTCAGTAATTCAATGATGCCTGCTCACTCCAGGGAAATAAATCATTAGCGGGCTCGCTGGAGAAGTATTAGCAGTCCAAGAGGATCGGCGCCGTGTGCAGCCGGAGAGGCAGGTGAAAGGTAACCGCATTTTCGCGTCCAGCAGCGGAGAGGGAAAGGCTTTTCCTCCCCTCTACCTTGCCCAACGCCACCTCCGCTCGCATCAAATTCTAGTTTGCTGCATGAGCAAAGTGTCAGGACAAGCTGCGTTTTATTAACAGGATTATCGCGGCGCATGATTTATTCCAGTGCAAGATTTTAATTGCTCTTTGGAGGTTGAGTCGTTTCTTTTGACTGAGCTTCAGCCTGCATCCTGTGCTAAATGCTGGGTTAATAAGTAGGGGGAGCCTTTAATGCACAGGATATCCCTCAGCTCTTCCTCTCTCACAAAAATAGAAGCCTTTAAGCGGGAGGCACGATACTCCTTTTACGCACGCAAGCCAGTAACACGGGCGATTGACCACTGGGAGTTTAATGCCTAACGTCTCCCCGAAGCATCCATGCTGTCCCCAGCAAACTCGTTTCCTTTGTCAGGCTACAAAATATGCAAATGATCACTTTGGCATTTAATGGGGAAGAAGCCCAGATTGGGCCTTCAACACAATACTTCACACACGTTCAGAGAGGTTTAAGAACTGAAACGGCAGGAAAGCCTTGTTCCCCAACACTTTTTTCTCCCCTCAGAGAGGCCTTTTGTGCAAAACTCCACGTCTGGAACAAATGTATATTAATGAAACGGCGCGCTGACCCTCCTCTCTCCAGAGCGGTTAGCCTTCCCTAATGAAGTCCGCAGAAATCGCTGCGAGGAAACAAAAATCCGCGGAGATTAGATACCGCGCTATCATTCAAAAGGCGTTTTTTTTTCACTGGAAAGACGGTTTCTGGACAGATTTACTGGTTTCCAGATGCGCCGCTCGTAATGTTTTCAATAGAGGCAGCGGCAGCGTGGAGAGAGTGATTTAGGGTTTTACGTAAGGTTTAGTAGCCGCCCCGCGCGCTGCCTCACCCGTGAGGGACGGACGCCGGCTCGGAGGAGACGGGCCTCAGCGGCGCGGGGCCCCGCGCCCCGCTTTCCTTCCGAGGCCCCGCACCCCGCTTTCCTTCGGGGGCGCGCGAGGCCAAGCCACCCCGCTCCTCCGAGGGGCCGCCCGCGCCCGCCTGGTTTCCTCGGTGGAAGTGTATCATGAAGATAAGGCACGGTGCCTGAATTAGAGCCCGTCAATCCCCTGACACGTGCAGATAGCGAAACGCTGAAGTTGCACGGAGGGGGGGGCCGGGAGCTTCCCCAGCCGCAGCGGGTAATCTGGAGGCCCCACGTCCCACCACCGCCGAGAGCAGGGCAAAACCCGCAAGGGCGCGGGAGGCGGCGGGATGTCCCAGGGCCCTTCCGGGCAGGGCAGAAACCCGCGCCCCGGCGATGGCCGGCCGCCGCCCGC
>VZTL01035441.1:965-14283 GCA_013400535.1 Scopus umbretta | reverse complement strand
AAAAGTTTGGAATTTTTGGGTCCCCCCCCCCCCCCCATTTTAAAGGAATAGCACATAAGCTAATATTTCAGAGTGGTTGGTAACTCCAGATACTGTTTGAGTATAACAGGGTAGACAGAGACACAGAGGTAGATTTGGGTTTTCTCTTGTTCATTAGTGGATGTGCTTTGGAATATGGACATCAAAGGAGGCATTTTAAAGGATCACAAAGAACTGTTCAGAAATGTGCTGTGACTTGCACTGAAAATTTGGGGGAAAAAATAGAAAACCAAAGCACTTATTTTGCTGCTTATGTAGGAGATGAACAATTTTGAGTAAGTGGCAATATTTTGCTAATGGCTGGCCAGAGGAAATCCTATTAAAGTGAAAAATCCTGTTACAAGATCTGCTATGCCATGCCAAGGAACAGTCTGCCTTGGGGGACAGCAGTCAGTCCTCTCTGTGCTGAGCTTCCAGAGACACCAAAAACATTGTGGGAGGGAATTCCAATAAAATTTCTAGAATTTCTCCAATGGGGATTAGTGTTTTCCTACATGCAACACATAAATGGAAAAAAATGTTTAAAAAGTTCAGAAGCTAAATTAAACCAAAGTTTTACTAAAGAGGCCTGTCCACTATAGATTTAGATGAACCCTTAGGTTCTAAGCTCACTGGCATGATTATAGAAATAAAGTCACTTAACTGAAATTTGTACACTGTTGTAAATCTAATCAGAGAAAAAAAAAACAAAACACAACAAAAAAACCCAGCTGATTTAACAGAAAACTTGCCTAATTTTATTCTTCAAAATTAGTTTGTCCTTTAAGAAAAATGTTGCATCACTTTTGTTGTTCACAACAACAACAACAAAAAAAACAACCAAAACCACCAAACCAAAAAACAACTTAAAAAAAGAAAATTCTGCATGGATTCCAAACTCTATTTTGTTGAAAAATGAGGACTTGTGTAATACAAAGGTTATAACAATCACTGGCAGAAGTAATCAAATTTGAGATTCAGGACAGACTGCACAGGTACCAGACTGCAGACCCCACACCACCCTTTCAGGAAGAAATGCCAGTCTGTTGTGGCTAAAACACCAACAATTTGAAAAGCAAACCAGTGAAGAATTTTAAAAAGTATTAAGTGCAGTTTAGCAGAGAAACTTCAGCCTTTGGACCCTGGACACATACAACACAACCTTCTGGAAGATGAAGTCCAGCCACCAGCAGACACCTGCACCAGTCACCAGTGCTTTCTACAACCCCCAAAAGTCTAAGGTACTGCCTGTCAGGATGCAAGAAAGAAAAGTTAAACCAGCACACAATAACTAAAGTCTAAAGGAGAACCTTTGCAGTTAGCTTTAAGGCTACATTTCCCTGGTTGCAGTATTAAAATATTTTTACCACCTCCAACTTACAGATGTATTTGTCTTGGGTGAAATTATTCAGTGTTGCCTTCTAATTACAGAAATGTCCATCTCACCATAGGAATTAAAATGGCAGTCTTTATTTACTCACTGAATGATTTAATTAATTTGATTATTAAATTGCAATCCAGGAATAAAGCAAACTTATTGATTTCAGCTGGATTTGGTTTTGCTTTGCTAGCTGTCCTGTTTTATACTTAGTTTAGTAACTGTTATTGAAAGTGGCTGAACTTCAGTAAAATACTCTCTCTTCACCTCTGTTAAATGAAGAGAAGATCTGAGGTCTTGGACACGTTACCATTCACTCAGCCTGCAAGTCTGTCCATTAGTGCCTGTTGTACAGTGCTAGGTCTCACCTTGGGACCCAGAGCTCTGTTACTCTCACTCCTCTTTCCAGAGCACTAAAGAGGAGAGATAGGAACTGGTCCAGACTTGTGATAGAGTGGTTTTTTTCCTTGGACATAGCTCCCTGCCCGACTCAGCTGCGTGAATTTCCAAAGCAGTAACCTGATCTGCTGAGGTACAGCACTGGCTGTCAGGCTTGTGTTATACACTTGACTCTATAACTCCATCCTCCAGTCGTGGTATACCAGCTGGATGACAAGAACCCAGCCAACCGTTGCTCATCCCATTTTTGGAGGCTCCAGAACACCACTAAGAGTTTGCATTTTACTAGCTTTTCTCTGCCAGGAGAAGGCACGAGCCCCAGATGAAGGAATCGTGTTATTACAGGTCACCCATGAGCAGTTTGACAGACAGGCATTCCCTCACAAGAGCTACAGAGAATCTAGGTAGTAATGCTAGCATATAAAAAAAACCATAGAAGGCCTCAAAAGGAAAAAGAAAAAGGAAAAAGAAGATGCATGCATGCTATGGAGAGATACATAACTGTTTGGTGGTGGGACTAGCCAAGAACTTGACCATCAAAAAAAAAATAAAAAAAAAAAAAAATCAAAGATCCATAACTTGGAGGAGACCTGAAGAAATACAGACTTGAAGAGTGGCTCTGGTTCCCTGAAAGTATATGGCACAGAAAGAAACACTGAGATGGAGATTTGCATGCAGATTTTTGCTGTTTTGCCTCAATCTGCTTACCATTTGTGCTTTATAAAGGTAGAGAACATCTATGCTAGAAATCTTACACAGCATTTGTATCACCTCTGAAACACCTTTGCAATAATAAAACTTAAAATTGCACTGAAGTTACTTGAAAGTTTGTGGGATCTTGTAAAAAGTTGACAGTCCAGTGTAACTGGACTGTGAAGAGCCACATTCAGAAGAGAGTGATGGGCTGAAGATCTTTACGCTTGCATTGTACAGAGAGACCCAACAGTAAAGGCAATGCCTGCATTTGTTCCATCTAAGCAGGCAAAATGCTTTTGAATCCAAATTTTGAACAATAACTTTGTCAATATTGACACTTAATTGCCACTAAGAACCGAATTTTAAGAAAGGGCAAAAATAAATAATTGTTGGCTTGCATCCTCCCCTGTATAACAAACACCCCAGCACTCAGGTACCTCTCATCCTCAAAGCTGCTGAAAGCTGCTCACTCATCCCAGACACCTTCTCTACTTGTTGGCCAACCCACTCCTGAGTACTCCCCTTTGCAGCATCTCCCCCAGAGCTGCAGAGGTATCCTGGGCAGGCAAACAGCTGCTAAGGTGCTGAGAGCAGTAATACTTTCATGTTTTCCTACCACAGATCAATTCCCACACATGTCTCAGCTGGATATTTTCAATTCCAGTCCTCCATGCCCGTTTGAGAACAAAGCAGTAAATGGCTTAGTTAAAGTTGTGAAACTAATATGCAGAAAACTATGAATTAACAGCCTTTATCCAAAGTCCAGCAGCCTGTGCCTATCCAAATCTGTGGTGATCAATTATCTTCAGGGAAATTTTTAACACTATCTTCAAAATGCCAGAAAGATAAGCAAATGCTTAAAGGTCCTAAACATGCAGGGGATTTAGAAGGGTAATGAGTCTTATAAGGAAAATAGTGAAGCATTCACCAAACAAGTATGGCTTTCACTTTTTTTAAAAAAATCTGTCACCATATATTTTTAATTTCATTTTAGAAAGACTCTCTGAAGTGTCAAAGTAATTTGACTACATATTAGCTGTCTCTTAAGCTTGTAATTGAATTCTAACCATAAAATACGATTATATGCTGTATGAAGTTCATTGGACCAATTTCAAAGTGCCAGAAATAACCTTTAGCGTGATTTAAATAGCACCAGTGTGAACCTTTGCAGGCAGTGCCATTGGTTTTCAAATATGTTCAGAATACTTGAGAAACGGCATCCCTTAATGTATTTTTTTTATTGTCATGGAAGAAAGTCATAGTAATAGTTATTTTGAACTGAGGAAATTTTTCTGCATTATTGTCTTATTCTAGCCAGAGTAAGGTACTCCGTTTGAAATGCATTCTTTCAAAAATTATTCATTTCTGACCAAAAAAACGCCTTAAAATAAATAGCTTCTCATACTCATATTGATAGATGGGCTATTTCTCATCTGAAAGCAGTCATCTCTTGTTTACATTTGTACCTGATGTATGCGAAGGAAAATATTTTGTTGAGTTCCACAATACCATATGTGGGAATGCAGGGCTGGTTTAACATGCTGATGGTGTGCACAGTGCTACTGTGACTGCTGTCTAGATGCCTACAAAATTCCATGAACAGTTTCCATCCACAGATTTCAGTTCTTTATTTATTTATTATTTTTGTGAGGTAAGGACATGTTAGCCACAATTTGAGGCTAGAAAATGAGGGATAAAGAGCAACTTACATAAGATCCACCAAGAAACCTATGGAATTAAACCATCTGTAGAGTCCCAAGTCGATAGCTGTAACTGCCAAGATTGTCAGTAGCAGCCCATATTTCAGGTGACTCTATTATGCTTGGTACCCTCTCTTGCAATGATGCTCTTCAGTGATGGACCTTATGCAGAAGTGTCGAGCGTTTCATACCCAGCTGCCTACATAGCTGTTCTACAAAACCAGGTTGCCTCCTAAGGTGCGTTCAGTGAAGAGGAGGAGACATGCAAATGAGTTCTTGATCTGTTGAACAGCCTGGAGCTTACTGCAGCCCATTCTTTCAAGCACTGTTTAGATAAGACAACCTTGCTGCTAAAATAGATACTAAGAGTCTTCATGCAAGAGATGGGTATGGGTAAGCATACATACATACACCCCACTAGCTGTACTTATTTACTGTAAGCATGGCTTTATATCTGGTGTTAAGCACGTAAATGGGGCTCCATCTTTAAAAAATGTGTCTCAGAGTAGAAATATCTTTATGATATTACTAAAGAGAAGTTTCACTTACTGGTCTTGGTAAACTGTACTGATACATTTCTGGTCTGTAAGTGGGTACCCACTGTACCCCCCCTCTAGGTCGGGTCATAGTACCAGGAGCACTGGTCACAACCTCCGAGTAG
This sequence comes from Scopus umbretta, assembly GCA_013400535.1. Taxonomy (NCBI): domain Eukaryota; kingdom Metazoa; phylum Chordata; class Aves; order Pelecaniformes; family Scopidae; genus Scopus; species Scopus umbretta. The sequence goes on along the minus strand of VZTL01035441.1, from coordinate 9,431 downwards.
GGCAAGTGCGGTGCTGAGCTGTACGCCTCCTGCCTGCTCTGTCCTCCGTGGCCCGCAGAGGCCAGGCTGAAAGCCTCTTCCAAGAGCATATGCATCTGCTGTCGAACCTCATCAATGGAGGGCTGAGAACTTAAAGTTGAGGTCTCCGAGTGGCCTTTGGCCTGACGGGACCTGGTGTAACTCCGAGGCTCGTTGACACGGTCAACATTTGTTTCTTCTATAATTTCAGGCTCAGTCTGTTGGATGGAATAAAAGCGTGTATACGTAAAAAGCTTTACAAGACAGTATATGTGCTGCTTCACAGAAAACATTCTCAAACACAGATGCAACATATACAAAGTCAGGAATTGTGACAATATAGACACATGACAAATATCGGAAAGGAGTGATATGATGCAGGCGAGTATAATAGCCAGGGACTCAAAGACCCATTTATGTCCTCCACTGTTTGCTGCAAAAGCTAGCAGGGACACTCTGTAGCAGATTAAAATGTCAATGACTCACTTAAAAACAATTACAATTAATGTTTAAATTCTTTTCTTAGTTGTTAGTATCAATGGGAGTGTAACTGTGCCAGGAGGAGTATGGCTCCCTAAATAGTACCATCACTGTGAAGGACCCCTTACAAGGGACCGCTTGTTACAGCTACAGGGACTGAAATTCTTTTGTCCATTCTCACACGTTAAGATTTCAGAAGAATTAAGTTTATCATTTTTCCTGAACTTTCTCACCCAGTGAGGACCACTAACAACAATGCCACAAACTAGATCCTGTCCCTTGCAGAAAATATCCTGACCCAGCTTGGTCGTCTTACCTAGCCCACCAAACAGTAGGTACACAGAAATTTCTCCAACACTAACTGTAGGAACAGTGAATGAACCACGTACTCTAACAAGCAGATAGCACTCTCCCAGCTTAACTTGAAGGGTTTTTCCTAGGGTAATTCCTTCTCTACAGAGAAGTACAAACAGAAATCACCCCCCTGGTTTTTTTGCCTATAACTCCAAGACGGGAAAAAAACATCATATTATAAGAACTTGACAGTGAAATACCTAACTTCATGTATTTTCTGCAAGGTTAGTTTTACAGACTATTAAAATAGAATGAAGAATAGGATATGTGAACCTCCTTCTGTATATAGCATGTGGTTAGAATTGTGTTAGCATTTAAAATAGCCACAAATAAAAGAATACAACAGGATGCTCTTATTAAAAATTCCAGCCATGCCCTGATAATTTACTTGAGTGCTCTGTAGCTCCTGCTATGGCATACTTTTTCTCCCGTGTGACAGTGCAACAGTTTTCTATATAACTGACTAGATAAGCAATGGTGCCCCCAACTTTTGCAATGTATGTATCGTCATATATGTTATAGTACAATCATGGTACATATTTCTTTATCTGCAGAGTCAAATAGCAAACTGACTTTCTTATGTTATCAGCCATTCAGAGAAGAGTTACGTGGTTAGCCTAAAAACTGATGATAAATGTAAATACAAGATCTCAATTTGTTTTCTGTCTTAGCTGTTACAAATAAAGCTTTATTTTGTATTTAATGACAATATAGCAATAAAAAAGAGAAAATGAAGACAATAATTAATCATTTGACTATTGGAATTTAACTGTAATTTATACATTTATATTTATACAGTATATTATCCAAATTCAAAACCACAAACACAACTTTAGGCTTCCTAAGTGGTACACACATCAGATTGGGGGAGGAACAATGTAACACCACAAAGTTATATTAAACTGAACAACTTTGCAGGAAATCTTCAACTAAATAGTTTCCCTTCATTTTCTTCCTACATTTTGATTCCACTGTTATCTGTGTTGTTACAGGGTAAGGTAAATAAAAATCAGGTACATTTTAGAAGCCTGACTGTAAAGTGCAATGGTAGTTTGTATGTGTAAGTGCAACCAAAGGGCCTCTGAAATCATACTGTCCCAGCTGGGTGATTAATAGCCATGGCTTCACTATATCCTCATGACTGTAAAAAAGTCAGTGAATGGAATCCCACAAGAGACCTGCTAGTACCCAATGCTGAAATAAATCAGGTTCTCTACTATACCCGCCTTGGTGAAGCCATTAGACCTCTATAGAATATCTAAAATATATCATATGAATAAAGGATGCATATTAGCAGTCAACATTGTCAGCTTTGATTTATCCATATAAAAGTGGGCATGAAGGTTTTGGAGGAGACTGGTGACCAGTACTTTTCCTCAAGTTTTAAAATCTATTTCAGTTCATCCCATCACTTTCTGATGTATGTCATTCGCTTTCCTATCAATTGAAACACATAAGTATCATAAATAGATGCCATTATATGTTAAAATTACCATTATAAAAATCCAGCTATTGTTCATACACCATTACTGTACAATACAAGGAACTGGAATTACATGAAGGAGGAAAAGAAAGTCCTGTACCGAGAGACAGACTTTATACATTTCTAGCATAACTCTGGCGTTGCAATTATATCAGTAGAATTCTTCATGTGAACATTAATGCATAAGCCTTTTAAGGAGTTGCATTAATTTAACTATATCAATAAAATTATACCAGTAAATTCTTTTGTATATTGATCTCTCCGATACATATAATAAGGTCATTTTCTTCCTTTTATACCAAAACCAGCCTAAATATTTTCTACCCTAGTATAAAGCTCATTAGCAGTCTAGAGATTCTAGACTCTTTCATTATAGCATTCGCTGTACTTACCATTATCTGTGAATGTGTTGGAAATAATAAATATGTTAACAAATTCTCCTTAATCGACTTGCTAGGTGATGATATTAAGCCATGTTGGGATTGTTTAAAATTGAAAGATAAGTACTGTTCAATAATAATCCATTTATAAAAGATGCTATAAAGGCAAATTATATACTCAGAACATCAAACAGTAGAATGTACACTCCAAAATAATACAAAAAGCTACATATACTATATGGACAGGTATGTGACTATTGACTTCGTATCCTGACCAGTTCTTAGCTCTGAGAAACAGAACCACAATTCAGAGAAATATCACCCAGAAATATCATTATAAGGAATGAAAGATTTTTAGAAAACCATAATTGAAATAATAGAAAGAGGAACCATATGTAAAAAAAACAACCAAACAAAAAAACCCCCACAACAACAGTATGGAATGAGCTCTTACTTCCCTTTCCTCTTTAAAGGACAAGGTAAAATCAGGCAGATCATAAACTCTCAGGATCTGGTTGTGCATATCAGTCTAGCAGGCTTTAAGGAGTTTTCTTCAAGAATCTGGGGAATCTTAGTCTTAGGAAAAAAAAAAAAAAAGCAGGAGCATTTCTCATGGTTGCTGAGATAAACCTCAACACATAACCTGGGCATACTGGTAATGGCTCAAAAAAAAAAAAAAATTAGAAAGCAAGTTGTTAATCTGTGGAAAAAAAATCTCATGATTTGAAGATAATAGGGGCTATTTGCTTCATTGATTTGATCATTTGGAACTGCTTATGAAAGACAAATTTCACCATGCATCAGTAGGATTTGTTGCCAAATAACCCGGGAGGAAGAGGTTAGCAGGAGTCTGAAAAAGCTGGGACCTTTAGAACGACAAAGCGGATGTCAAAAAATGGTACAAGATGTTATTAGCTAAAAACGAAAGGACACAAAATTCAGCATACAAACCAGCCCTTTTTCAGAGCCCTTTTTCACCCATTTTCAGAGGTCAGGTTTGCAGAGGTGTTTAGTTGCACCACTGGTGAGATCCGCGTGAATTCCATGCATAAATATAGACATAAGTGCCCGCCTGTGGGTCTCCTGGGAGACCAAGCCTGTCAGACACTCAGCACAGCTCTGAGGAACCTCAAACAGGAGCGAGGGAAACCAGCCCACGCTGCAAGCTGAGGCTTGGGAACTAAATTTCAATACCCTGTCCAATTTTCCCCTGGCATTTTTCTGCTTTCAGACAGGAAATACATTCAGAGTTAGAAGAGGTGCACTGCAGTGAATCTGCAGCACATCAGGCAAAAGGAAGTTTATGTAACTTATCAGTAAAAAAAGACTGTGCCACGGACAGCTCGCCCAACAGCAACCTTAAAAGAAAGGCGAAAGCAAACTCGTGTGTGATGTGCGCAGATCTCAGAGTTTATCGTTACTTTTAAGACATTTCAGAATCTGCATAAGCTTATTAGTCTACTTCCAAGGTTTTTAACAAATTTTCTTTAAAATGTATTTTACATATTGTATACACAATATATTAACATACATTTTTAAAATCTGCTAACTATTTATGGCATATTAATTTTGAACTAATAGCAGGAGGCCATACCTGCTCCCAGAATGTTTTAACATTCATTTCAGGAAGCTATCACTTATGAAAAAATAACCTATTAGCATATTAAAAAACTCTTTCTTTCTTGAAACATGTGTTTTTCAGGATACTGAAGGAAGGCTGGCTTGACAAGGTTTTTATTATCTAAGAAAGCTCCAATAATAAAGGAAATATTTAAGTGGGGCAAAAAAATATGTATGTCTTTTTGCAAAATGTAAAACCTATTTTAACAGGTTATACTGTTCTTTTTCCAGGCTACAGCGATGTATTCTAATGCCTCAGAAAGCAGTGAACCAGTCATCCCATTTACATGGCACAGCATGATTCATGCGATCTGATGGGAAGTGTCCAAATGCAGGAAATAATTTAAGAAATCTGACACCTACAACATGCCCTGAAGAATTCTGAAAAAGATTTAAACTTCCCTGAACACATTCCCCTGACCTTGGTACATTCCTTCACCTTGCTCAAAACACATCCCTGGCAGCTGAGAGAGTTGACAATTAAGCCCCACAGAAAATGCTTGTTGTCTGCATTTAGAGGATCAGCAACCACCAGATGAACTTCCTTATTTTTCAGAATGATTTAGACCTTTTCCAGGGACTGATTTTCACAGATGGCTGAGCTACAGCATTTTGTACATGTGGTGAAGGACTGAAAAATTCTACATTACTCCAGCATGGGGACTATTTTTACCCTCATTCTGGGTGCACGAAGTGTCAACTTGCACCCAGTGTATGTTCAGACTGCACAAGACAACTAATCTAGCCTTATGTTGGCCACATGAGTTCCTTGGACTGTAAATCAGCATCTCCTCTAGCTGGTTTTGACATTTACCTATTCAAAACTCTCCCAGTTTTGATGTAGTACGAGGACGATATCTGTTCCTAGGGGATTTCCACAAAACACTGACATCTGGACTTAAGTGAAATTCCCAGAAATTGGTTGTCCATTCTCCTGAATTGAGAGAGCAGCATCAGGTGTACCGAACAGAGGATTTTAATTGCAATGAAAATAAGCTCAGTATCATTTAAGTGGCTGCATACTTGGAAGAAGTATCTAAATTCAAAATCTAATAGTTTGGCCGATAATGAGTTTCAGGGCAAATGGTTTGTTTCCATTTCAGACTGTAAAATGATGTACAGCTATAAAGTACATGAAAGAGTCTGTGCTCTGAGTATCCTTTTTCAGGATGCTGAGTGCACATAACATACTGTAACGCTAAATACCCAATGGCACTCTGGCTTGTAGCTTATCAATAGTTTCCTGGTTTTAGGAGCAAGGTAAGACTTTGCTGAGAAAATGTCACTGCATATATCTGCTAAACTTACATCATATCCACTGTTACGGATTCCACGTCTAGGTCTTTCTCGAGTCACAAGAAGATCCATCTCAGTTTCTCCTGGGCTAGGACTGTTCAAAGATTGCCTGCTTCTGTATACTGAGTTCTTCACTGGTTGCCTAGAAAACATGAAACAGAAAACAGTAAAACAAAAAGAAAACCAAAAAAAAAAAAAAGACAGGCAATGGTTTTCAATACTTACCTTTATACCAAAATGATGAGGCTCATAAAAATGCCACTTGATTATAGGATATTCTTCCTATGTATATGCAAATGCTAGAAATCAGTACCATTATTAAGTGATTGTTAATTTGTTTACTGTTAAAGAAAATAAAGCTATGTAAAATACATGGACATCATATGTGGGAGATTATCAGATGAAATACGTCCCAAGAAGATATCAGAACCCTTTTAACCTCAGCTGATATGATTCAGATTCATTAAAAAAATAAACAGGTGCTACTATCAAAAATAATGGGACCTCCCACACACTCAGATGGGGAGCAGAGGGTTTGGTTGCTGATCCTGAGCAATGAGAGAGGAGCAGAATAACGCTCCACTGAAAAAAAACACCCAGCAAAGTGAACAGGAAGAGACACACGAGTGGGAGGGAGCTGCTTGCAAGATGCTGTTTTTAAATAGCCAGTTTGGTAACTGGCCACAACGTTATCAGAGAGCTGTACTCCCCAGGATTAAACTGCTTCCAGCATAGCTCTGAGCAGCGCCCAGGTAAAGGCATCCCTAGGCATTGAGTTTTCACCACTGTGTGCTCAGAAGCAAGGGGAAGCAAAGGTACTAGAAAGACAGCATGTAACTCAATATCCAAAATATTCTGTAATCTTTCCAATGCAACTATTTCTTCCTTCATTTTTGGTTATACAAAAACAAATATCGCGTTTCTCTGTAAGATACAGAACATGTCTGTACATAAACTCTTCAGTGGTGGTTGCCAAATCGTTATACAGAAACTTCATGCTTCATCAAGCTGCATCTTTTAAGAAGGCTACATCTAAACTAAAAAAGTTTAGGAGATGCTGTTCTCATAGTGTATCTGGCCATTGGCAATTTTCTTGAAGAGCTGAAAGCAGAAATTTGAAAGGGACCTATTGAAGGGAGAAGGCTTCAGTGACGTTTCCATCATTCTCCTAAGCTTGCCAGATAACGTGAGAGAAAATGCAATCCTGTACTATGATTTGATTGAAGGACAAAAAATGCTTGCATTAAAGTGAGCCTGTGGCCGAGAGCTCTATTTGAGTTAGCAAGTAGAGTAAAAATAAGATTTCCAGAGTTTTAACTGTTTGGGATTTTCTGAACTGATTACAAATAGATCTACTACAATATTTGAGATATTGAAAAGCCTAGGACCATTTCTGTATGTGACATAAGAGAAAACCACATTAAGTAGCCTCTGTTTCATTCAGCAACTACAAAGACTTCATGGTTTAACATCTCAAGAACCATCAATGGAATGAAAAGACAACACAGTCCAAATGAACTCCCTGATAAGAAATAATTCTGCAGATGTCACAGATTTGGTTATCAGAACTTTTTGCCTTGACAAAGCAGAGCAGCAGAAACTGGTTTGCAGAAATACAGTCATTTACATGATCAGATAGGATAAAAGGTAGGACAAAAAAAATTAGTTTCACACTTCTGATTAAGTACTCAAGCATGTACTTAACTTTAAGGCAACTTTCAAAAACTTCTGTGTGACTTTTAATCACAAATCTCCATGCACATGTTTCAAAGTCCCAAGTGCACTGCCAACGCAGAAGACAAGCAGAGGTTTTAGAATAAATTTCCCCTATAAATATATTATTGAATAAATTAAAGTGCCTTATCTTGTTTTTTTTCCGTGATTATACTGTCAGTATTACCAGAAAACATGGGGAACTAGGTTATGCTAAGGCTAATCAGATCTGACAATATTTATTTTCCTACATTAAAGGTCTCTAAAATTTCATACTCATGTTACAATAGGTCCATAAATACTTAGCTGATGCAGTTGTGATATATTTTCTAAGGTATTCAAATGTACAGCTCTAATACATGCAGATTCTTGACCTGATTACAAATTATTAAAGACAAACCCAGAATAGTGCATATCATCAGTAGGCTCTTCAAAATTGCCTTGAGATTGGCAATTAGCTCATTTAAGAAAGTTTTACTAATGAGAAAGGAGGTATGAATGCTAACAACTGGCATTCAAATGGGTTAGCAAGTCCCTTCTGGGAACACAACTGGAACATTTTAAAACATGAATTTTATGGTATAGAAGACTCAAAGGTACTAAGAGCACAAAGCTGTTTGTTCTTGAAGACATGAAATTATTTAGTGGTGATGTTTTGTAAATCACTTTTAAATGCAATTCAAAATAAATCCAAAATGTAAAGGTGATCTTGAATAACGTAATCAACTGCATCTTTATTTCTGATATATTTTGGAAATGCTGTAATAATGTGATTTAAGTTAGTGGAATATACACAGAACAGAAAAGAGTGGAATAGACCTTTTCCCTAGAAACTTTGAAATCTTTGACTTACTCCTAAGTGATATTATTTACAAAAAAAAAAATAAATCAGTTTTTAATTGCTGTAAATATGACACAAACAATGATACGAAGCAGAAAAAGTTAGAAATCAAATCTTCTCAATTTTATTCTAACCTATATATCTTTAAAAGCAATTTTATTTAATTATGAAAATACAATTGTCTTGATTCATTTATCAATAACCAAAATGCACATTACCTTGCAGTATTATTCAAGGCTTTCCTCCAGCAGTATGCCATTTTAGCCATCTTATTTTTAGTT
>VZTL01035440.1:75217-91696 GCA_013400535.1 Scopus umbretta | reverse complement strand
TTGTCGGATTGGGGTGTGGGTTGGGTGGGGGTTTTTTTGTTTTGTTTGTGTGGTTTTTGTTTGGTTTTGGTTTTATGGTTTTGGGGTTTTTTTTTAAACACAACAGTAATGTCATATGGAAGGGTGAAGTTCATTATCACATGGAATCACAGATACTTTTTATTTAAAGGATTAAAAAAAAAATGCACTGGTTCTTCCTTGAGAAGTCAGTCTAAACATTTTGAAAAACAAATACCTTCATAGCACTAAATCAGGTCTTGTAACCTAAACTCAGCTAACGTGCTTCCTCCTCTCCCTGGGCTCGAAGCCCTCAGCCCGGCCAGGCGTGCAGGTGCAGAAGAACAGGACCTTCCTGCCGTTGTTCCATTTCACTCAGAATTGGCACAGTTATTTCAACCTGGCGCTTTCCTTCCTGACTCATCCCAAACACACAAACAAGATTTCCCAGGGCTAATTCAGGACAGTCGGCCCATATCACCTCCATTAATCGCTACAACAAAACTGAACCCTCCCCGTAGCCCCACTGAAAATGGAGACAAGCCAGCTAAAAGCTGCTAGCATAAACCACAGTTGGAATTGGGGGTGGGGGGGGAGGAAGTTTTTCTTAAAATCCTCTTATGTTTACTGATTTTTATTTGTCGTTTCATATAGTACTAGAAGCTACAGTCAGCCCTACCAAGCAAAAGAGTAAAACGTTTCCTAGTTGTCAAAATAAAATGGTTAACATCCCTCACCCACAAAACCTAACACAAACCCATGTTTTTGAAGAAAAGCACTTATGGGAGGGGGAAGGAAGGAGAAAGGCTATTCCTGCTGCAGCCTCCCAGGCACATTTAAACACTGCCCTTCACACAGAGTTCTTTCAACTTTTCTTGCCAGCCACTGCTGTTTCCTCAGGAGGTGATCAGTTTAACCTGGCCAGTCTTTTTTGACTTATTTCACAAGATCTTCAAACCTGCCAGCACAGATCTCCCAGTGCGCATTCCCAGCTCACCCAGGAGATCCTGCCAGCACCCAGAGATGCAGGCAGCTACGGGGCACTGCTGCTGAATGCCACAGCACTCACAGTTTGCTCACAAACCCTCAGTAAAACAAAATGAAATGCTAATGTTGATTGTTAATTGAACCAACCAACCAAGAACAGGAACACACCCAGAAAGGGAAACTTCTGGCAAAGGAAATTGGCAGGAGTTTTTATTGCACTTACAAATGATGCAGCCAGGTCATTTTTCAACCAGCCTGATGAAAGGCAGGAGAGACATGAAACACCTTACAGTTCAGGATCATGTCAAGCACATGGACCTTCTCAAGTGTTTGCAGGACTACAAGAAATGGAAAATGCTTTAATATCAAACTTCAAAAGTGAGGGGAAAGGGCTGTTTCTACAGTCTGGAGACTCCAGTCTGGAGGAGAATGGCAGCAAGAGGCAAGGTTTACTCACAGAAGAGCAACCAGATTATAGAGCTAAGTGTCTCTGATACTCACGATCAAACAACCAGTCCTCTGGGCCAGCTGAGGTTTCTTCTACAGAAAGAAGACATACATGCAGCTAATTGGGACCAGGCTCTGAATCCCAACTCATTCTTTCTCTCAAAGGTTATGAAATTATTATTTTTTCCTTGCCCCTAAAACAACTCTGGAAGAGGCCATATGTGGCACGATGGCTGCTGAAGCCGACCTAACACTGCTTACATGCCTGCACCTGCTTACAACTGCATTTCCAGTGGTGCAGTGGGATGGAGAGCCAACACAGGGAGCCAAGCCAGACAAACCCAAGCGACTCTTCCTGAGCACATGCAACGCAGACAGTTTCTCAAGCACCAGCGCAGGCCCAAGGAGAAAGGGGAACGCCCAGCCCAGGGAAGACGGGGCCACAGCAGGTCCATGTTAAGCTCTTGTGGAACCACACTGTCAAGACAGGAATGACACAGAAAAGAAAACTGATCATACCAGTTTTCTTGATAATCCAGAGGCAAATCGACACCCATAGCGGTGAAACTTTAGCTAGGAGATACCTATTCCCATTCCACAACAAGGCAGAAAACCAGAAGAACCAGGGGAAAAAAAACCAACACCCCACCCCCCTCAAATAAGTAGACTTGCTTATTTGTGTTGTTTACCTGCACTGGCTGTGTGAGACAGCAGAGCACACAGTGTAAGCTTAAGAAGCTACCCTTTAGGAGTGACATGCACGGGCAAAGCACCCTTAACATTTCTGCTACATAAAAGAGAAAATTAAGTTACTCCTCAGCAAGCTGGACAGTATGTCTAAAGTCTTTACATCCCCATTACTGGATTCACCCAATGGATCCAATGATGAATCCATCAAGACAGATCACCTTCTTATTCTGAAGACTATTTTACCTCAAGGTATTATTAACTTTCCAAAGTGAAGCCTGCTTCTAAAAAGTGATGAGATGGCCAATTAAAATATCCAACCTGATAGCAATACATACTAACTGATGCACCCATGTCCTAGAAAAGAAATGACAGGGTAACACAGGACTCTGACGTTTCAGGATCATGTCAAGCTATGTTTCAAATGAAGTTACCCAATATTCAGGAGGACTTTGCAACATTCTTTTTTGATACATACCTTTTAGGGATCTTGAAAGTCTAATTTAAAGGTAAGAAACTCATCTTAATGTTTCCCTTGATACAATACAGTATCCAACACAAATGTATCCAAGAGTAGCTGGGCAACCAGTTCACGTTGAGAACTGGAGAGGAAAAAATTGCATGGACCTACCTCAGATTAATAGGGCCTATCTCATGCTCTTCCACAGGAGCTGCAGCCTTCAGGTGGGGGGCAGGGAATCCCTCCTGACCTGGAGAGGACTTTCATGGCCTCTTGCACTACCGCATACTAGCTTAGTTTCTTCCACTTTAACGCTTGATAATTTTCTGGCCCATCTCTCTGCACCAAGGCCTTCTGATGTCATTAACAAGCCTTGCCTCAGAGGACTGAAGTGCAGAGCACCTACTGTGCCAAGGAGATGCAGTTGTAATATTTAAGCTGGGATTTAATCAGACTCAGCATTCTGCAGACATTTTTTTCATAAGCATTGATACAAAGATTAACTTACTGAGGAGCAATGCGTATTTTATCACAGGAAAACCAGCCGCTTTCTTCAGAGGAGGTAGCACCTTAGACAGCATAGGACACTTCTACCAATGAGTCTGCACTCAAGCAGCATTCAGCTACAATGGTTTTCTCTACCAAGAACAGTCTAGCAGAGTCTGATCTAATGGCAGGAGCTGCAGATAAAGTTATAACGACACCACTAAACTTAGTTCGTCTTCTGAAAGTGTAAACCATGTTTTACATATAGAGCAAGATTATGACTATGTATCAGAGCCAGCAGGTGTAGTAGGACATGGTGAACTCAAAGAAAAAAACCAAAGCAAAATGAAGACAATACTCTGCTGAGCGCTCTCTGCCCTGTTTTTCATGTACATGTTAATTAACAGATCAAATAAAATTTCCTCAGTTGGGCTGTAGTAACTATTTACCTTTATGTGGATAATGCTACACCACGTTTCAACTTAGCAAATATACACCCAACCTTGCACAGATTTATGCTTAACTTTAAGCTGTCCAAACACTGTATGCCCCTTGGACCAGCTCATATCTTGTGATCAAAGAGTGCGCTCTACACAGAGCTCAGGCTACAGTCTCCTCTGAGCCCCTTGTTTCTAAACACATGCAACCACCTATTTTAACCTTTGGGCTTCAATTATTTATGATCACAAATGACCACAATGTAGCACTTTAGAAATATATGCAACTAGGAAGCTAAATTGAAAAAAGGAAGAAAAAACAAACAAACAAAAACAACCAACCAAAGAGAAAAAAAATCCCCACAACCCAGCAGCAGTATTCCTCAAAGATTTTGCAAAGTATGTAATACAGGTAGAAAACCAAAAAGTATTTCTTTATATGCTTAAAACAGGCAGATACAGTAATACGGTAGATTATGAATACTGACAATCACACATATACCACAGATATCTGCCAGTGTACTGAATTCAAACTATAAACAGAATGTGTGAGTACAGTTGAGATGTAAGAGCCAAGCACAAGAAAACGAATGAGCATAAGAAATGAAATAGTCCATGTTACGTAAGTCAGCAAAGGAAGTGAAAGAAAAAAACAGCACAGAATGCAAAGAAAATATTAAAAACAATAGATGCTGGATTTACCCAGCCATTAAAATAAAAAGATAACAAAATGTGGAAGAAATAATGTACACACACATATTTTTATATATATATGGATAGTGCTTAAGAATTAGATAGTGCTTAAGCTAAAGAATCTACGGTTAAAAACAAAAAACTAGTATGTATTCAAAATGAATAGCCATTAAAACAAGCAGCCAATCCAACAGTAAGAAAAAAAGTACAAAAAAAAAAATAGTATGACACTCTCTCTCCAGTCCTTGACAATCAGCGGGTGAGGAATCCCACATTCCCAGCTACTGTCTTTAGACAGTACCCCATCCTGCAAGCTGTCACAAGTCAGGCATTTCCACACTTCATTGCCTAGATGGTGAGGTACAGCAAATAACCAGTAACAGCAGTGGTGGCCCCCAGCTCACCATTAGCAGTGGCAACTCTTGGTTCTGTCCTGAGCTGAACATTGAAACAGTTTGGGTAACACTAGAGCAACGTGTCTTTCGCCAATGGAAGTGGTTTAACTAATCAGATGCTGTCTCATATTAAAACAGGAATTAATGTGATTCAGTCTTAAGGAAGGGAAAGTCAGGAAAGCAGAGAAGTTGTGGGAACCCAAGGACAATGTTAGCAGGTGACAGGAACTATCAGTCTCCCTACCACCAATTCGGAATCCAGCCTCAAAACCTCAAAGGACAGTCATCCCTACGCAGATTTCAAATGGACATCATTGAATTATTCCAAGTCTTAAGATGGGTCAGACAGCAATGTTATGTTCTCTCTTCTGTCATCAGGCTGCCAGGGGTCCCTCTCCCACCACAGTCTAAAGATGCTTCTTGCCTCTTCAAAGAAGAGGAAGGCCACAGCACTGTAGAGAGATGATCACATATCCCGTTACGCAATGCTGCAATCCCTAAATTATGACAGGCTCACTGGGAACCCACTCTGTAATTTTTTTCCTTAATTTATGAAACTAACTAGAACACTTCCAATCCCAAGGGATGGGAGTTATTGCATTAAATACCTTTCTCGTTTCACCAAGCAGGTAACAAAGAATCTATTCATTTTCTACCACCTTCCTACCACCCAATAACTGACCTGAAACCAGGCACAGCTTTCCATCCTTTCTCAAAGATGATCTGGAGGTAAACTTAACTCCAATATATAACTGTACTACGTCCCAATATATTTGACAGTCTTCCAGCTTGCTTCCTTCTTTTTTCTGTTTGCCACTCACTGAGCTAGTCTTAGAAATCTCTTCAACTAAATCAAGACAATATTAGGAAAATGGCTCATGCACCATTAATATTTGACTTCATCATAATAACTTTAGTCAAGTGCTATATTTAATTCAACTTCTTCAAGTTAGTAATTATTATGTGAAGGGAATGAAAACAACCAGATAGATACAGGAGCCCAGTTTGTCTCTTCCATGCTACTCCAGAAGGCTTGACACCACTTGCTTTGAAAATAATTCTATTTAAACAGAACATTACACACTGCTAGGAAATGGATAACGAGTAACAGTAAAAAAGCTTGTACACAAAACCAAAATACAAAGTTTTACAAAAGGTCACACAAACAAGATAATAATAACAACAATAATATTTTCTCTTGTAGTATTTTAAAAAACATCAAATTTAATTTTGATATGAGTGCTATACTTCTGCAATCACTGCATAAGCAAGACTAGCTTACTTAAAAATGGACCTTTAAATGCAGTTTTTATCAGTCCACTTTGCTTTGTACAGGTTGAGGGATTAGATTTCCCTTAGCGTGTCTACAAACACTGCTGTAGGCATATATTCTCTAATAATAATTATGTCTTCCATTGACTAATCCCAGGATCTGTATTAGATTGACCCTCATTGCTCATACCAACTTTCCGTAGATAAGATTTCTCTGGACTATGCAGTAGATGGAGCAAGAGTTTCATTGTGGAGTGCTTTAATAAATTTTCTTTGTTCATGTGCATCTTATGTCCATTGCTAGAAGAAAGAACTCTAAAAAGCAGCCAGCCTTGTTCATTTAATATCAAATTAAGAAAAGCAAATTTGAAAAGCTATTATACATAGGTACGCTTGGTAAAGACTACTCAGAGACAGTATTATTAATATTTTCTGTATACATCTCATTGTATTGAATTATAATTGTTATTCCTTCTGGAGCCTGATCTTAAGGAAAAAATACTATTTTAGTCCTTCACCAAGTAATGACATTTTTCTGATTTTTTTTGACCACTGGTAGATAGTCCTTACTGTAATAATTGCAAGGGGAAGAAAATATGATTACTGTTGGAAAAAAATTACTAAATAAAAACCCAAATGCTTTAAAGAATTCTATTACCTTCAATCGATAATACTATCTGGAATAGAGATACGAGTAAATACATTACACATGTAATCCATTTGTGGAAAACAACCATATCCTCTGTAAGAGCTCAAGGTAGCTTTTAACAGGCTAAGGCAATTTCCATGGCAAGAATCAGACTCTTCTTAATGTGCGAGATTCTCTGAATTTTCGAGCTATGCCTCTGCTTATTTTAAGTAATGACAGAAACATCTAAGAATTAGAAGGATACTTATATACAACTGAAGCCAAGCATGCACTCTCAAAAGGAATTTCAGATATTTACTGTTTAAGCACAAGTAATTTACACTGCTGCTACACGTACCGCAGTACACCCTACACTTTGCTTCCCTAACTCTGCAATTCTCGCACATTAAATTCCTCATGTAACTGCTGAGTTTACGAAGAAAATCTCTCTACAGATGACGCTAAAAAAAAAATAAAAATTGTATGTCCTTTCTACCTAATCATTATAAAGCTTTGGTTACTCTCTCCTGTTATCTGGAAGAAGAAAGCAGAGTAACTTTACTGGGGGGAGGGAAGGAAATGTAGAGTGAGGAAAATACAGTCTAACTGATGAGTATTTAAGGTTATAAGAATCCTTTTTGCTATAAATTTGAAGAATCCCCCCCCAAACTGAAACAATTCCCCCCAACCCACCCACAGCAAAGCATTTCTTCACTCCCTTTGGCTTTACAATTCAGATTATTCCCATACTGAAGTGCTCCTCAGATTTCATACAAAAGGATATTACTTGAAGGATAAACAGGAGCTACAACTACATACCTTTAGTAAAGCTTTGTATTGGTTTTGCTTATGTCATTAAATGAGCAAAACTGGAAAAGGTCCCAGAAAGAGTGAAAAGCATAAGGAAGTTGGCAACAAGTACGCAAGCTCAAGCACAAAAGCATGCTAATAAGTAAAATGTGGGGGAAAACAAGGGAGGGGAGGGGCAAGAATGTGATAAGATAAGAAATGACAGGTATTAAATGGCCAGCAAGTTAATGAACATGGGTAAATGGATTCTCAGAAAGATGGATATTGGGAACTATGTAAGGATAAAGCTGCTGTGACAGCAAGTTACAGACTATCACCAGGTTTAAAATGAAATTGGTCAAATATTTGAGGGATTAAATAAGAAAAACGGTCTATATAATAACCTTTAAGATTACAAATAAATGGCCTTTTCCCTCTGAAAAAGGGGGCTGCTTGAAGACAAGTAAAAGATTTTTTACTTTATTTTTCTTTTACTTTCTTCCTAAGTATTGGGTTAAGATGGAAGAGATATGAACCAACAGTGGGAAAAGGAGGAAGACAGGAGGAAAGCTTCCAAGAGAGCTGAAAATAGCACTCTATCATAGTGACTAAGGCTGTGCCTCCACTTACAAGAAGGTGCATGTTTTACTGCACCATGAGTAAGGCGTGGGTCCTCCTACAGAAGCACGGCAGAGCAAAGACACTACAGGTTTTACCATGAGGTTAGCCTTGGGCAGGAGCCTTTACTGCAAGCCCTGCTAGAACCTAATCTATCCAAATCTAATCTATTTTCTCCAACCACATCTGTCTAATGAAAGATATCACGTCTTCCTAACAACCTTGCCTAATTTTGTCTCTGCTTGAGATTTTAAAAGTTATCATGCACTACTATTACTTTATAATACAAAAACAATTAGACTTTGTCACCAGTAATATTATCATTATCTGCTCTTGCAAAAGACTGCCATGGGCTATCTAGTAACTCTCTATATTCAGCTATGCGAACATCTACGTACTACACAAGTGTTTTCATCAGAGGTGAAATAAAGTTCTGTCTTATTATTCAAGCTATCCATATCACAACTATGTATGTTTAAAATACAGTTCTGCAACACAGCTGGACAAAGCTCCCCATGTCGAATCAATTAAAATATATCATAAGTTTGGATATCATTCTCTGCTCTGATTAACATCTCGTATTTTGCTACTTTTGTGAATTCTGCAGGCCACGTGTTTAACCATAAAACAGAATTATTATTCTACTTGCTGCCATTAGGGTCAGGGTGAACAAGGCAGACACTGACCTGAAGTCATGAACGTGTTTCATTCTCTCCTCAGTGTAACTCAACTATGTTTAGCAGTCCTTACCTTACAATTAGGACTACAAACAGATATACCATATTATTATACTTACTGGGCATTCAAAATTACTGAACAATTTGAAGAATGTTTTACTGCCTTTTTTTTTTTTCCAAGTGCTTCTTTAGATTTTGTACACAGCTTAGAAATCAAAACAATAAAACTGGCTAAAGCTTACTGTAACCAAAAGTCCTCTTTCTGATACATTGCCAGTCTCTTGAAGAATACAAGCGTGAAGAAAAATAATCCTTTTTTTCAAAAGACGTTGTATCATTGTATTATGAATGTAGGTTTCTACAACATGTCCTACATTTTTATAAAGTGTTGCAAACTTGAAACAGTTTGCACACAAACGACCAGGGGTCATTGGTATTGGGCACTTAAATCTTGAACAGCTCAGCAGGAGTCTTTACAGAAGTCATCTTGATCGTAAAGCCATGTTAATGCTAACCAAACAGGTGGAGTGCAGACCGCTTCTCATTGTGACACGCACAGCCTACGCCTAAGGTGTCCCACAAGCATAGGAATGGCAAGAGAAAAGAAGGAAGATTGTTTTTTCCTGGATGCATATACAACAAACAACAGAATACAAGAACTTGAAAACACACAGACAATGCATTCATTCCAGCAGAAGAGAGCCTGCTTTCTACAATGATTTAAGTGATGTAAAGTGACTGTCGATCAGCTGTCCTAGCAAGATGGAGAATTTTGGAATAACATCATGATCTTCCATTCCACAGAGATGCACCAAAAATCTGCGCTTTTGGGGTTTACATAAATAACCCTCTATTGATCAATCATTACAGCCTAAGCCATGGCACTGCTCCATGAGCATGTCTGGTTCATTGCTTTAACGGTCAATTGTAGCCCAGCTGAATTTAACTGTGCAGACACCTCACTATAACTGTGAACACTAAGTCTTTCAACAGAAGTTGGTGTTTTCTTTGAAAGCATACATTAAAAAAATCCCTGACAAAATGCTCATTGGGAAAAAAAAAAAAACAACAACAACAAAAAAAAAACAACAAACTTTTTTTTCAACTGCCATCTCAGTTCAAAAAGAAGCAGGACTAGGATAAGCACAGAGAGTACTTTCCAATGCTTCTGCCTTAAAATATTTTACCATGATAGCTATAGTGTGTTTGGTCACTACTTAGAAAGAGTAAGATAAAACAAGCACAGGGAAACCTGCCGTAAGAACAAGGATCATCTTATCCTCTTGGAATTTTTAACCTTAGGTTTGCTAGGGTGCTCATCAAAACTGTCTAAGCTGCATCATCGCATGCAGCTATGAAGTCTTAAACTGACATCGAGATCTCAGCAATCCTTTGATTTTACTATTTTACTAAGTTATTCACAGAAAAAAAAAAAAAAAAAAAAGGAGAAATTTTCTTTCTTAGATGAAATACAACTGGCCTGATTTAAAGCTCAGTTTAGCACCAAGTAGAGAGAACACAAAAAATGTTAATTGAGAATGTGAAAAAAAGTACAAAAATGTTAACAATTAAACAGGCTTGGTAGTTGATGTGGAAAAAGAGCTTATTATTGAAACTCAGATTCAGTTGCATTATATTCATTACACTGAACGATGTGAATGTTTCAGTGGAACTTTCCTGCTTTCATAGTTTTCAGAAACATTCAACTGTGGAGAACATTTCTTCTCAATTTACCACTACCTAGAGGGGAGTAAACATTCAAGAATGAAGACCCAGCAAAAACTGTGAAGTCATCAAAAAAAACGAAAAAATTTGGTGATTCCAAAATTCCAGAAAGATTAAAAAAAAACAACCACAAAAAGCAAGTATTGCGTTTCCAACAACAAAAAAATTAATAGATCATGTCACGACCACAACACAAATAAACTGTTTGAAACATGTCACTGTCTGCAGCAACTTACAAGTAGTGCATTTAACCCGGAGGGCAGCACAGAGCATAAATGTGTATTTTTAAAAAAATAAATAAAAAAACAAAACATTGAAGCTACTAAAAGATAATACCTAAACAGAAGCAATAAAATGCTTTCTCTCTCATCACACAATTTGAAAAGTTTGCTCAAACTATCAAGTTGTTAGTAGGCCAATTTATAAGAAATCTGTCTTAGGGCTTTAGTTGCACCATAGATTCCTATCTCCACATTAATAGTAAAATCATCTCTCCCTTTTTCAGGATAGTTTCTCAATTAATCTGCACCACTGGAAAAAAGTGTTTAAATTTCTCTCTCAAACATCAATAAGGTGTGAAGGCTAGGTCTATACTAAATTCTGAGAACAAGAAAAAACCCTCTGCAAGTGCAAATACAAATACCTGATCGAGAACATAGTTTTACAGAAATCGCTGTATCTGCACCTAAAAGAAAAATGAAATTACTACTTTTTCTGTGTTTAAACTACTGATATAAATTAGAAGTTAGCAGGAGCTCCCTCTGCTAAACAACAGCAGTTGTGATGGTAGAAACTTACCACATTTACAGTAGAAACACTCATTTCCAAATATAATTGGGTGCCATGGAGAAAAAAAATCCTGCCTTTACTGATGATTAAAACATTTTAAGTGCAGAGTTAGAAAACTAAAAAAGCTATATTAATATAACCAGTAAGTCCGCATGATCAGAAAAATATGATGGTAGAGACCCCACCAATAACAAGGCTCATGGAACATAATCTCCTTGTTCTAGTTCAGCATTTAACTCCACATGTAAGTACAGTTTTCAGAACACCAACCACAATCTAACTTTATATTTACCTATAAAGTATGAAATGAAACAAGTAGTACCATCAAACTGCATTAACTCTTTCTGAACTTTATATACTCTTCTACGATGCCTAGAAAGAACACTGAAGCATGAAGCCACATGTTCACTGATTTGGTCCCAAATATTTCTTTACAGAAGGAAAATGAAACTAGACGTCTATTATCGCCAGTCCCATGACTCTATATGATTCACACAGGTTAACTTCAAAATGTATAACATACTTCATAGCAAAATGAACATTGCTCTCCCTGTGCATAATGCTCTAGCCAAATGTATTTTACCCCACAATGTAGGAGTTTACTCAAGACCTGAACCAAACCAAACCGAACAAGAAAAAAAAAAAAAAAAAAGTCTGCATAGAGAAAACACAAACCTTCAAAACTCAAAATAAGATTAGGAGAGCATACCCTGTTCTTACCATTCAAACAAACATATGACCTAATGGTGTATTTATGATCAAGAAAAATAATCCTACAAGGAAAGAACACAGGCATTCCCCACTTTGCTGAAGCCCATCTCCTGTGGATAAGAAAGATACAGCTGTACTCTTGAACCCAAAAGGCTTGGAAACTAGGCCATTCTTCTGCTTAAGGCACTGAACGAAAGAATTTTGTTAGATACTTTCTCCCACGCCCCCTCTGTCCAAATCAAAACCATGTGTTCTTACTGTGCAAATGCAAATCCAGAAGGGGGAAAAAAAAAAACCAAAACCCAAACCAAAAACCAGAAGGAAATTAAAAATGGTATAGTTATTATCACCCCAACCTGACCACTCCATTCCATCCCCTTATCTCTTGCCCTGTTCAATTTTTTCTCTTTAAAATGCAGCTGTCTACTTGCCTCCACCATTGGAAAGCCATCCTTAACCACACCCACTTTTTAGCTGGCATCCAAGACATCATCCTTCTCTCGGTAGCCTGCAAATGGGCATGAGTGTGTTAAAATTATAATTATTTGTATGATAATGAAGCAAATCGCATGAGCACAGGTCACTGTATTATCCTTCCTCAAAACTCCCTCTGCCATGGCATCTCTTAATCATTCTTGTATGGCACTGGCTAGGTAAGACAAACCACAATTCCCATATTCTTCCTTGACTCTGGCCAGTATTATCACCCAGCACTCCTGCCTTGTTTGTTCTTTCTTCCACTGTAAACATGCAAGACCTCTACTAAACATGCAGTAGAATTAACCAACTTTTATGTATCTGAAAAGTACAAAGCAAAATAATACCTTTTAAAACTTAGCTAGATGGGTGACACCACAACACAAATAAATAGTAATACCTTCACAAATAATAGCAATACTTTCAAAAGATTAAACTACACTTACTACAGGAAAAAAAAAATTCGTATGCCAAACTAAGAGTCCTTACATCAGAAAAAGCAAACTACAGCATTCTCATTTTTATTAATTTTACTAAAGTAGTATACAGCCAGCTGTTGAATCTCTCCGCGTGTTTTCTTATACAGACCTCCCCCAAGACATTTTCAAGAATATATTACTGACATATTTCTTTTGTTTTGCCTTGATTCAGGAAACCATTCCCCAATTTAATGACATGATACAATACGATATGAAGGGAAAAACATAAAAGCCCCTCTTTCCTCAATTAATACCAAACAAAAGAGCTACTTAGCTCAAAGCTTTTGATTCCTGTCCCTCTCCTCATCCAGCCTCAGCAGAGACGGGAACCTCAGCTCACCCAGACTAACCCCAACTACAAGTGTTTGAATGCATTGAAACATTACCTACTGCAACCTACATAAAATGTGTCAAGAGGAAGCTGTAAATAGTTAAACGTACAAAATCAAAACACAAGAAAATTATTATTTTGAATACTAATGCTACCCCTCATTTGAAAATAAAAAAGCTTGGTAATAGGCATGAAAATAATCTTTACTGTACTGCCTCCACCCATTAATTTCCCCAAGTTTCCCAATAAACTGTTCAATAGGAATAAGTGTTTGACAATCATATTCTATTTTGTTTCCTTAAACATAGCTTTCATGAAAGAGAAGTTAACATTTCCAATGTAAAATATTTACGGACGTATGCTAGGAAAGTGAAACATAGCACTGGGGGGTGTAAAGAATAGCAAAAAGGACAAGAAAAAAAAAAAAAAAAAGGGTGTGAATTTCTGTAACAGAGACCTATCAGTTATACACATACTGACTGTTTCACAACCACTGTTTCCCTCCACCTGTTGTTTGTCCGTTGTTGGCGGTCCCTGTGCCTTTCACTCCAGCTTTCTGATAAGACCTTATCAAGTAATCTACTGCATAACCTTATCCCTTCTAGATGCCCCTTTCAAAGGGCACTGTGGGATAAAAGGAACAAAGAATTATGGAAGCCCGCGCGTTTTTCACCCATCCCACCAGGAACTCCCATAATTCCTCAAGGAATGCATATTCTTATGACAGGTGCTGTATCCTTATTACAGTTTTTTTTTTTAAATGACAGAACACTTGCTTGCATACTCACTGAGAAAAGCATACATTGACTTTTTATTTATTTTCTATTTTAAAGAGCACTGAACACAGCTGCCAAGAGACAGGGGGTGGCAGTGGTAGGGTAGCTCCCCATGATTTCATGCAACGACCTCACGCCATGTGCAAAGCACAGCTGGACGCGTACGTAGGTTTGTACTCAGAACCATCAATCAGCTCTCGCTGGGATACAGAGCTACAGTCTGTCCCTTGAGAGTCACACAATGGAGCAACATTGCTGAGATGGCCACGTGTACGAGACGGACGAAAAGAGTGCTCTCCTGAAGATCACCATTAGCTGCAGAACTCGGGAAAGCTTTGCTAATATACGTACTTAGGAATTGGAAATATGCACTACAAAGCTGGATTTACTTACCAGGCCGAAACCACTCCTACTTACGCTGCTCTTTAACTCCTCATTCTTTCTAATAACTTCTCCCTTTAGTTGCAACTTCTTACCACCCTAGTTACCCAGAGCTTACCAGCTAAACTTTGTGCATCAAGACCCATCAGCACAAATGCTTCGACAGTCCATTAGTGTTTATTAGCAGGAGGAAGCACATTAGAAGTAAATTAAGAGTCTCACCTCATCCTGACAGCTTCCATTTTAAACGAAGGAATGCTGTTCGGGAAATCAGCAATGGACCACCTCCTCCTTCATCCCACGTTTGCCACTTTAGCAAAAGGTCTTACGTAAGGGAGACCACGGGTACCAGAGAGGGCTTCCCGAGGCTCCCCTGCAGGCAGAAGTGACAACCTCCTTGAGATCTCTGCTCCAAGACCCAGCAGACGCCACACTAATGACAGCACTAGAATTACTTTGTGCAGATTTGGGAACTTGCTACTGCATGGCTCTTTACTGTTTATCTGACTGGAGGATTATATTCATTAATATTAGGTTACAGACTTACACCAAGTTTTTCAGGAGCAAATATGCAATTTTGAGTATTTTGATATCCTGTACAAACCTGTTTCTATTAGATGTCAAATGCACTCTCTGAAATAATAAACAAATAATCCTTACCTATCTCTAGGTGTCAAAACAGAGCATTCAAAAGTAGCGTAATATTTTCTAAATTAACTACTAACACTTTAACTGAAGATTTCATTCTGTCGAAATTGATGACGTTCAAGAATATTTCCCTTTGCCTTGTGTAAATGTGCTTTGCAAGTCTTATGTACTATATTACTGGATATATGCATAAATATTTCTTATCTCTTTCTGTCATCTATCCCTTGTCTACATTCCTATATACATTAGAAATGGAGACTCATAAGAAACATGTATCACTCAAACCTGGACTTAGTAATTTAATTAAATCTAAACTTTCATTTTCATCTCAAGGACTTTCGTTCTGACACTAATACAGGACTCATCAGTCCATGAGGAGTGAGGACAGACCAAACGCATCTACTTGCTTTAAGCTTTAACGAGTAACCACACTGATAGTGCTAGGTCAATTAAACTTCCACTGAGCAACTGATACTAAAAGCTCATTATAAGAAGACACCAAGATAGGGTTTCACTTCTTCAGTTATATTATTTCATTTCTGTTGCCTTTGTCTTCCAAATCCTCTTCTCATATTTGCTTTTTATTTCCTATAATTCAGTAACCAATTCAGCAGACACTGCTGCTTTGGGTTGCACAGTAACAAACGTTATGAGCTTCTACTGTTGGCCAGAACCTCTATGGATTTATGCAATACAGACAAGCATCTTCTTCAACCCATTTCAACCCAGCAGGCCATCTTCCTTCCTTTCTTACTGATCGCTGTCCACCCAACGAGAAGTTGGGCGTGATTGCATGCGTTAAATTTTGTATGACTCCTTTTTCCCTCCTGTGCTTTCTGCCACCTTCCCAAAGGCAATTAATGATATCTAGCACACATTCCACACATACCTCTTTTAATACCGGTCACCTCACCTAAGACGAAAACTTCACACCTCCCGTACTACTGCCTATTTAAATAATCATCGCTGATGGACAGGACCAGACATGGTCCAGGATTTCAGCATTTCTAAGGTACACTGCCTACTGCAACTGGTTATTTCCTGGGGAAAGACCACCACAATGGAGAACAACCAACCCTATGCTTCTACTCCATCAAGTCCGGGCGGAGCAGAGGAAGAGCCCAAAGATGTTTAAACAGAGCACAAAGGAAGATACAAACAATCGACCCAGGAGATACCAAGGACACGGCGACAGCCTCTCTCAGATGCAACACAAAGCCAAACAGAGGAAGGAATACAGCAACAGCAACGCCGGGAAGCATCTTCGAGGTGCGAACCAAACAAAGAGCAAGTACGGCAAGAAGGTGAGACGGGGCCGAGTGCCAGGTTAGAAAGAGCACGAGTGGGTGCCCTGGCCCAGGGGCAGGGCTGCCCGGCGTGGGGGACGCGTGAAGGCAGGGCAGCCCGGCCCGCAGCCCGCGGGGGCCGGAGGCCTCTCCCCGGCGGGGGACCGAAGCCAAGTGCCTGTGTCCGCCTGCAGCCAAGTACATATAAGGGCAGCCCGGCCCGGCCCGGCCCAGCAACGCGTGGAGGGGGCTGCCCGGCCCCCGTGCGGAGCGGCTGCCGCCCGCCGACCCTGCGGCAGGCCC
>VZTL01035440.1:64619-74909 GCA_013400535.1 Scopus umbretta | reverse complement strand
GTGTGCTGCTTCGTGAGGGAGGCCGAGGGGAGCGGGCGTCCCGGTGCCTCTGGGTCAGGGCCCGCGGCGGGGCCGGGCGCTTCCTCCAGCCTGCCGGCATGCGGGGGGCCGCGGGAGGAGGCCAGCGGGGCTCGGGGGGTGAGTCGCCCGGGGAGCCCCCCCCGCCTGAGGGACGCGGGACGGGGCCCACGGGGGCGCTGGGCCTCGCTGCAGCCTGGCGAGTGGGTGGCCGCAGGGGCTCGCCCGTCACCAGAAGCCGGCCTTGGCTTGGGCGGTGGGGCGGCCCTGCCCGCCTCCTGCACGGCTCCGAGTCCGCAAGTCACAGGCTGGAGGCTCGTAAACCCCCGTGTCAGCATCTCTGGAAATGAAAGCCTTTTATTTGTGCGCTTCAGCCAGCCAGCCAGCCTCCTTTACCCGCTTGAAGCTGAAATCGGATCAACAAAACTCTGTGCAACGCATCTATCGGCTCGTGTCCGACCGGCACACAGTCCTCAAACACTTAACCGATGACCTCATGTACTTAAAATTAGAACCATACACACATTTTTGGTTTTGAGAAGTTACTAGTGTTTATGTGACAGCAGCTTTTGCTATAAAACCAGCCAACCCTTCACCAAATTCTAAAAATAATCTGTAAAAATAAAATTTAAAAAACCCTCCCCTGCACCAAAAAGAGAACAAAAAACAATATGCCTGAATTTCCATTGCAATGTTTCGACAGATTTTTGTAGCCGAGGCTGTAAACACGTTCATAAATGCTGTAAACACAATCCTTGTTCTCAATGACTTTCCTTATGGAAAATACTTTGGAAGGCACTTGGTGGGTTGTGTGTCTATATCCAGGAAGCCCTTATGTGCTTGTGAAAGCACATGGATTTTTTTTTTTTAACCTATATTTATAGGGGTTTTTTATACATATATATATATATATAGGTTTTATATATGTGTGTGTGCGCCTATATTTATAGATAAACACACTAAATAGAGTATATTTTTGGCTGTGTTCTGGTGTGATTCAAAAGGTGCCCCCAGCTCCTCAGCACTGGTCAGCTGACAGTCAAGCTTTCCAGATGTTTGGGTAAACAGCTCTTCTTCTGTAGCTGATGCAGGCACAGGCAGAGAACATCCCCACATTGTACGAGCAGTGTGACTGGACTCGCTCTTTGCACATTCAGCATCATGTTGCTCCAAGCATGCATGATTTGTCTGTCTGGAATGGTAGAGGGTCCCAGTTAGTCCTCAGCCCAAAGCCTCCCAAATGCTTGAGAGGGCCTCTGTGAGCTCCTAGCTCTTTCCTCACACAGCTGGCACTACCAACTGTAAGGGAAATTTCATTTTTCCAGGAACCCAAGATTGGGTTTATTCAGGGTAAACACCATGGTCTAGCCAGCATGCCAAAACAAGTTTGTTGACAAACTGGATATTAACCCAGTTTGGTTGCTTAGCTCGTCAAAATGCCTTCACTTTTATCCCAAATAAGAACAAGGCTGTGTCTAGGGCTCTGCGTGGGGCCTGACTCCGCAACCCTTACTTGGTCAAAACTCCCACTGATGCAAGCCTGTCGTGGTATGGATTTGTGTACGCGCTTGTGGTTGGAGAGGAAAGGAGTGTAAACTCACATGTCTTCTAAATGTGTCTAATGGCACTACTGACTAAGGGAAAACTTAGAAAGACTTCCTACCTTAGAATTTGAATATGTTTTTGTCAGTAATCCATAGGAAAATGGTGGTTCATCAGAAAGTAAAAGTGTAATAACGTTATAATTCTTCTTGTCTGAAGATCTGCTTTGCAGTTGTTTTGGCCATGGTTGTTACTGTTACCATCTTCTTCATGTTAATAAGGTCACTCATTCATTTGATAGCTCGGTTTTGTTTTGTTTGGTTATTACTATAGGCCTCTTTTCTCCCTCCAAGTGAGAAAACAGAGGGACAATGACTGAGGAGCTATGTGGAGGTAAAGGTGACAACAGAGATGGTCTCATTGTCCCCCAGCCGCTCTCCAAAGAGACAAAACAGAAGGTGGGCAATCAGCTGGGC
This sequence comes from Scopus umbretta, assembly GCA_013400535.1. Taxonomy (NCBI): domain Eukaryota; kingdom Metazoa; phylum Chordata; class Aves; order Pelecaniformes; family Scopidae; genus Scopus; species Scopus umbretta. The sequence goes on along the minus strand of VZTL01035440.1, from coordinate 72,873 downwards.
GCAAAAATGGCCTGGAAATAGGTTCCTCCAAGCTGTCTGGTCATTTTGGGAAGGCAGGAGCCAGCAAGAGCGTTTTGCTTGGGATCCATGTTTTGAGGGGCTGGAGGAAGCCTTGGCTCCTCACATCAGAAATGAAAAGGAGAGATTCGTGTCAATAGAAAGCTCTGGGTAATGGTTGTGGTCTTTTACCCCAAGCTCTGAGAAACCTGCAGAGGCCCCTGCTCAAGCCTGGGCAAGTACCCGGTTGTTTTGTTCCTGGCTGGTTGTTCAGGCAAAGAGGGGGGGATACAGAACACAAGACTTAAGCACTTACACCATTATTATTCTGAAATGCGCTCATTCTCTGCATTTTTGCCAGAAATGACATGTTTATTTATGACTAGACAACTTTGTTTAGTGAGGAAACTAACGTGTCAGTCAGCTTTGTAGGCGCTTGTCCCTCCCAAGGGGAACTCCAGCAGTGAGTCAGCCGCAGCTTCCCGGCACACAGGCAGAAGGGACTCGTTGCTTTCTGCCTTGTAAGAAGCCAAGCCCATGTGCCTCCTCCTCCACGAAGCCAGCTGGCTGGTGCTTAGGCCTGCTTTTCTTTTCGTTTGCAGGGATGTGCTAGATGGGAGCAGCACAGCCAGGTGAACACAGAAACCCCAGTCCCTCCAGCCTGGGACAAGGCCAGCTTCCCAGCTCCAGCGCTCCCTCTGGATCCACCTCGGATGGTCTGCAGTTCATTTAGGGACTGGCTTGAACTTCAGCACTGGAAGGGCGGGTGTTCCACCATGTTAACAGTAACTGAATCCCATCCACAACTGTAGCTGCAATTTCAGACACTAACTTGGATGAAACGTTTTCCCACAGTGTTCAAATTTAATTCTCAACAGCGAAAGGGTGAGAGGATCAGAAATAATGCAGGAACAGGTGACCATGGAGATGTGAATAAAATTGAGCAAAATCTTGGCGTTTATTGCCTTTCATTGCGCCAGGACATCTACTATGTTGTGGAAAATGAAATTAAAGACTTGGCAAATATGTAAGAGTAATATACCTGCAGCTGCATGTAATAAGACTGCAATAGCATTAAGGACTCCTGAGGTCATTACCAGGGCTCCATGGATTATTTACTTTCATGAGGGACACAGGACAAAATTATATGTACTCTGAATATATGTAGACTTTGTAAATATATTATTACTTAGTCAAGATGCCAGTTTTGCCCTAAGAATCATTAGGAAGTACAGTCTTGGTGAAAAGTTAAATAACATATAATTTGCCCAAAATATTTTAAGCCTCCAAACAAATGAGGATTTTTTTTTTTCTTTTTAATAGGAACACATACTTCATGTGAATACTCTTACCATGTATATGCAAACAAAGGTTTAAATACATTTAACAGACAGAATTTGTCTCAAGGCCAATTGTACTGAAATTTGTCCCTAAGTGTAGTTAAGTTTGTGTCTTCACATTTTCTGGGTAACTGAAGATTTTTATAGTTTTAGTGCCATTATGAGAAACTGCCATAAGAATGTCCATGTAAGAACTTCATATGAAAACAGTAAATAAAAGCAGCATTTGTCATTGATCAGCCTGGGTCTCTGGGAGGAGTATAACAAAGTCGTAGTACAACTTCGTAGTTACAGAACTTTCTTGGACATCCCCAAGGCCTCAAAAATGGTATCAGCAAATCTATTTCACAGAAGGAAGACCACCTGAAGAAGAGCTGCACCTTTCAGGAGCGAGCTCCGGCAGCACCTCTGAAACACGTGGGTTGCCAATGATCTGAAGAAGTTAGTAAGGATTTTTGCTCTGTCCCTGGGCATGCCTCTGATGGCCTGAAAAAACAGAAGGATGTTATAAATTGGTCATACATTCCTAAAGATCCCTGTACTGGATCTTAATAATCATCGCCGAAAATAACTAGTTTCAATTGTTTCCTTCAGCTTTGATATCTCATCTTTCTTTTAACGCCCCCAGTCTCTACAGCCACAGCCAACTTCTTCCCACATCTGAAGAGTTTCAAAAAGGAAACTAGCAAGCCGCAGTAGCACTGAGGTAGAACCACAATGAAACCTGGGGCAGTGGCAACTGCATGAATTTCAGCCCTTGTTTTCATTTACTGAAGTCTTTTTTTTGACTGTTGTGGCTTTCAATAGTGGTTTGAAACTTGCTTTTTAAAAAAATCTTATTTTCTTTCTTTCCTTCTTGTAGCTTGAGTTTAGATTAAGTATATTGACAGAGGAGGTAAGGCTTGAATCATTTTCATGCATCAGCACTGACTATATTTTTTGATACTTTTTTTTTGAAATATTAACATTCTTAGAAAAGATTATGTATCAGAGAGTAATAATGAAAACATAGTGTAGCATGTTGGAAATATCTGTAATGTAATACAATATCTTGGTATCCCTTTTATCTGAAATTATTTATTTGTTATGAAAGCATGCTAAAGAGTAAAATAACTATTTAAAGCAGCTACTTACATGATTCCTGTCACAGCTGTATCTGAGCCTGTCACATAAGACATAATGCACCACTGCATTAGACCTGTGAAGCTTCCCTAGCTGTTGCTCAGCTGTAGACCTGAGGAGTAGAGGGACTAAATGGTCTGTCCAGGAACAGAGAGGAAGCCAGGGACAAAGGAGGCAACAGACTATAAGTAGTCCTCTGGGACCCTCTGGGTACAGATTTAAAACCAGCTTTAGATAATCCCAGGAGATGGGGCAGGATGGCAGAAAGCCTGCAACAAGATGCCATTGATCTTCAGAGGGCCATCAGAGACCAGAAGTGGGGGAAGAGTTGGGAAAGGCAATTAACCTAAGTGGTCACAGATGTTCTCACTCTGCATCTGCCCTCTGCAGACTTCAGTGGTGTGGTTTCTGTGGAAACACAAACTCTGTGCTAAATGGAGCTGCTATCCCTGGCAGGATCTAATTTTTCCAAAGATATATTCTACAGTAGTGCCACAAGAGCTTGTTGATGCAGAAAGGTGCAAAGCTATCCTGCAGCAGCATTGCATATTCTGATCCAAACTAGAGCAGTTTTTGATCCAGAAACAATTTCAGGTTTTGATATGAGTTAATCCAGTAATGATTCTGTAACAGGGAAGTCTCCAACTGTTGCAAAGACCCTACATAATCCTCAGTGAGTGTGAGGTCAGTTCCAGTAGTCTTTCCTCTCCCCCATTTTAAAGTGACCAAGGAAAGAAAGATTTGAGCTAAACTCCTGACTGCAAGATTTAAGCATGTGTGTGTGAATATTTTTTTACTTATTTAGGACAACTTTTATTTCATATTTTTATAATACCTTATTTGGTTAAGATAACTTGTTGAGTGGACTGGGTTTCATTTTTTACTGAGTCATTCTACCACTTTACAGGCTTAAAATGGCTTGGGATGTTGGGTACTTACCCCCCCCCCCAAAAAAAAAAAAAAAAAAAAAAAAAAAAGACACCCTTNAAAAAAAAAAAAAAAGCAGTCTCCCTGTTTTGTTTTCTGCTGACTGTACTGAACTGGCAGAGTAGCCTTAAAGATAATTGACAAAATGACAGGATGGAATAAAATGTTGGAAGGGAAGATCTGACACAGGCATTCCTGGACTTTTCAACAGTTAAACCACAATGGCCTGTTCAAATGAACACATTACTCCCACGAGAGAAAGTAAATTTTATCCCTCCCAGAATTTGTATGCGGAACAAAATGGCAAACAACCCCTTACTGCTGTGAATCATACTGACCATGTCTTACAGCAGACTGAAGACTAAGCTGAATCTGTTCCACCTTCTCAGAGGTTATCAGGAGCAAGGAAAGGCCATCTGGACTTCCTGTAACAGTCACTGAGCTGGTGCTGGCAATAACCTTGTCTTCAGTGATGGATTTAAAAGAGGATGGATCCTAGAGCTCTCCTTTAAAGAGTCCTAAGAGGGTGTAAAACAACCAGATGAGAATGACAGGCAGCAGGGTTCACTTTACATTGACTAAATGACTGCACAAAAACAACACCCTGAAGTTGGGCATGGGGAGAGGAAAGAGGACCTCTGAATTACCTGGTCGCCCCGAGATGTGATAACTGACCGTTTGGGGCCATAGTCTGCCACCAGTACCACTGTAGTGCAAAACCACATCATCTTGCTTTCCCAGTCTGTGAAGGGAGGGTGCGTGCAAACAGACAGGAGAACACGGCAAACAAGAAGAGAAGGACGTTGTTGGATTTTACTTTTTAAGTTAGCTAGAGAAGTAAGAAACAATGTCAACCCAATTTCCAGAATGAGCTAAAAATAAACCAAAGAGTTTATTTTTAGATGTAGCAGGCTATCCAATAACAGCTGAGCTTTATGGCATGTAGGAATAGGATCCAGATTCTGATTTTGGTTATATTGCTGGGAGTTTTCCATTGGCTTCAAAGATAATTAGTAGTTTCATGAAAGTAATTTGATCAGAATTTGGCCATAGATCTATTGTTCCTTGATGTGATGCACTTACACATAAATTTTAGTGGAAAAATAATTATTAAAAAAAAAAAAAAAGCTACATAGTGATCTACCTCACAGCTTTTTTGAGGTTTAAATGATTTTAAGTGTTTTGAGAATGAACAGTGCTATAGCATTATTATGTGTTATATAAATGCGTAATATCAAGCATGCTATTTTCATCTTTGCCCAAAGCACAATAACGGCGTATCTGCAGTGGGATGAAATGCAATGCTATATTTAATAAAGGTTATGGATTATGTTTGTATTTCATGTTGTTAGGTGATATGCTGCTTCTGATATCTAGGTCACTGTTCAAATCTGTCAGGGGTTAACCATGGCCAGTCATTCCTATCTGACACCTGGTATGCTGCTTCTGCTAGAGGAAATGTTGTTCCCCTCTGTAACTCATCAACTTAGTTTAAAGCCAGTGAAAATGCTCGGTGATGATGCCAACGCTTACAGGGGTGGAAGAAAATGCCAGTCTTTATTCTCAGATAACCTATTCAAAACTCAGCTAAGCAGTGTTGGTGATAGCGATGTAAAATTAATTAAGGACATATAGCTATATGTAGTAATTTTAGGAGCACTAAAAAGCTAACTAAAATATCTGAGAATAAAGTTAGCAAGCTAATGGTTTACTTAAGATAATAGTTCATTTTTTTACAGAGATCTGATATGGTTGCAATGAAGTATGGGACAGAAGATCTCACCAGAGTACCAAAACATTTTCCAGTAAGGTTTGCAAATCCACCTTTGCAAATACCAAAGTTTGTTTCAGTTGCAAAAAAGGTATACAAATTTTTCAGGTTGGATTTGTGTCTCAAGCCTAACTTTTGGCACTGTTCCTGCATTGCCAGTATTTGCCCCACAGAAGTACACTGAAAATCCACCAGGTCAAATCTTAAGGCCTTCTGGTCAGTTTTCATTGAGCTCTTGCTAGAAACAGAACTTGCAGTAGTTCAAACCCTGATGGATAAAAAGCAGCTGAGCACACACCCTTCCCTCTGATTTCCATAGCACTTGTTGCTGAGTAAGGCCTGGATGCGGCTCCTGCTCCTGCGTCAGGACTGCTGACATGAACAAGTGGGAGGAAGATCAAGCTCCAGTGAGGACGGACTTCAGGAGCTGGTCCATTCTTCTTTCACACGGATGGGAGTGTCACAGCGTGCTTTCCTGCCTGATCAGTCTCAACATAGCCTTGCACAACTCAGCCTGTTTTAAGCTTTTAACCAGGGTGTAGGAGTTCAGAAAAAAAAAAAACCACCTCCCTTCCCTGAAGAAAAATGTAATTGCAAAGATTTGTTTTGATGTAGCATGTACAGGAGACTTGAATCACTGAAAGTGAACCACACATTTGTGCGAGTATTTTTTCTTTCCCTAATTTTCATTCCTAGTTAGCTATTCATTTTATTTACCTCCTAGAGAAAACATGCTAGAGACTGGATCTGACTCCCAGTGAGGCTCATGGTGGAGTTCCCAAGGCCATAATCCCCGGGGCTGCAAGACAGCTCCTTTCTGTTGACCCCACTGGGGCTATCCCAGTACATACCAGCAGACTATCTGGTCCCCATCATTGTTAATGCAGACAGTCCTCATGAGTCCTCTGACTCATCTTATGGGCCAAAGCAAACATTGATGCATAGTAATAATATCAAAATAGTGCATGGTGATAGGTTCCACTCTCATTGTAATTGTGTTACTAATTACAAGTGCTACTTATTCTTTACAACAGTCATTTGTTTTAATACTCTGAGAGAGATCAGGAGCCTAGTGTATTTAAGACTTCATATAAACAAAAGCCTTGGTGTTACAACATGATCTGCGGTAAAAGCCATGCATATATGCAACTTCCGTGTCAAGATCGTGGTCCTTGCAAGCTCTCTAGACCTCTGCTGAAGCCAACCCAGAAGCTTCAAATTTATTCTTCTGTTAACAGGCTCAGAATATGGGTCTTGGTTATTATTATTATTACCAGTACCTAGCATGTCAAGATGTGGAGGACAAATGGAAGAGCAGTCTAAAATCCAAATGATGCAATAAATGAGCATGGTAAATAGCAGCACAAGAATGGAATACCAAGGGACAAAGCCAAGAAAATGATTGTTCAGTTTAGGGAAGAAGGTCCAACAGAATTGACTAATATTTAACAATCACGTACTCACTGTAGAGTCATTTATTGTGACTGGCAATAAGAAAAACACTGATGAATGGCTAGAGAAATGTACTGATTAGGGCCCTTAATAGATTCAAAATGCTATCAATGAATATGGGAATTCCTTGACAAGATGAAAAGGGATATAATCCTATCTCTGGTACTTATACAGCCTCTTTTACCATAGCACCTGAGCATCTTTCTCATAATAGTCCTCGTATCCCATGCAACTGGGTAGCTTTAGAGCAGGCCCACAGCAGCAGGCATCTCTGAGAGGGGGGCAGGCTGCCAGGCATGGCACAGCTGGGATGGGTTGTCCTAGCCTAATTAATCCCTACCTCCTACTAGCACAGCTGCTGGTATCATCACCTGGTAGCAGCTCTTCAAGCCTCCCCCATCCCATCCCACCCTGTCTCATGCCATGCCACACCACGCCATGCCATGCCCTCCCATCCTTCTCTTCATCTTTGCTCTTGGCTTCCCTGCAGCAGGACTATGCAACAATCTCAGCCTTCTTTCCATCTATTCCCAGCAGCATGGGAGATACAGGAGAGAAGGCTGGGACTGCTGCTTCTCAGGGAAAAGGAAAGAGCTGTTGCTTTTTGGAGAGGGAAAGAAAGTAAACTCTTACTCCTCCTATCCCCATCTGCATTTCACTGATCTGACCAGTCCTCCTCCCTTCAGACCTGCTCAGTGCAACTACAAAATTCACTTTTACCCATCTATTCTGTGATTCTTGGGAAATCTTATGCCCTTCATACTAATGGGAACTGAAGCATGGAAAGAATAAATGAGGCTATCCAGAAAGTCTACAGTAGAGAGAGACCCAAAAATTTAATCTCCTCACATTCAGGCTGTTACTCTAGCTACTGGGACTTTCTTTTTGCAGAGCCATATTTTCTACATGTTAATCCAGACTTCTCTTTTCTTTTTCTTGTATTTTTGGGTCTTGAGTTCAGTAAGAATATGTTTTTGTTTCCTCTGACAATGTTGATCAACAGAATTTCACTTACAAGCATACCTCAGTAGCAAGCAAGTTTTGCAAATATTTGTGCAAATGTTCATCCAGTTCATAAACTGCATGGTTTGACCATCTTGTAACCTTCCCATGGTTTGGGGAGTCATGCAGACAGGGATTAAAAATGGTGCCATCTGACAAATCAGGCCAAACTATAGGCAGCTGGTATTCTAAGCAATCGTCCTAATGCATAGTTCATGAGTAAGCCATTGGCTGCAATATATTTGTGTTAGTCATTTATCAAATAATAATGAGCACCAAAGGCTAGATCCTGTAAATGGATGAATGGGGCCGATTCCTGCATCTTGGTATGAGGAATGTGTCTCGAGGCCCATGTTTATGGAGCTACAAATTTGTTCTTTGATCTCTTACCAATAATAAGACTAAAGGAATGCAATTTTTGTTGTTAATATTTTCCTTAACGTTAGTCTAGGGAAAGGTTGTTAGTATTCTATAGCTATCTCGTCAGTCTCAAGGGACATGTCATAGACATTAAAGGACAGAAATCAATAATTAACATAAACCCCTCCTAATCCTAAAGTCAAATATTAACATCCTCCCTTACTTTTTTTTTTTTTTTTTTTTTTTTTTTTTTTTTTTTGAAATTTTCAAAAAACACCACGGG
>VZTL01035440.1:14948-61421 GCA_013400535.1 Scopus umbretta | reverse complement strand
TTAGCAACATGTCTTCCTCAAATATTCCTGGCCATATATGGTATGAACTTTTTGCCTTTATTCAGGAATTTCCTTTTCAGCTTCTCTTTTCCTTAAGGCAGCTTGTACTAGGACAACATGAAAAAATTCTGGAGTGTGATCCAGTCCCTCGCATTCATATCTGATAAACAGATGGTTCTGTGAGCCTCAGGCAGTGGAGGAATATCATCACATTTATAGAGTTTTAGTGATAACTCAGATCGTTACTCCAAAACATCATATGTTACACCAATATTTTGCACCAACTGAGTAATGTGGAGTGTTCTGCCAAGGCTCCTCTGTGTGCTTTTTCACAGCTGTGGTGCTGTCAGCCCAAAGACAATGCTTGCAGTGAGGAGCCCAGCGCTCCCACAGATGCTCAGCTGTCCTGGGCTGGATCTCAGCCCAAAGGCTCCTGATATTTTTCCATGGGCTACATCCTAATGTATCCTGCCTGTGCAATCATGCAGTTCCTTCTAATGGGAAGATGGCTTGCAGGATAGCTGCTGGACTGGCTTATAGTCTGCTCTGCAAGTACGTAAGGCAGGGATCCCCTCTATAGAACTAACATTGCATTGTTTTCTATGACAGCTATGAGTTTACACCTAGATATTGAGTTGCAATATTTTATTTGCTCAAACCTCATTAAACTATGTGGAGTTTAAATATACCCAAGCCACAATGCTGGTGTATAACATCCGCCTTTGTTGACCACTATGTTGACATAGCTTGTTTGACTGAATGGCGTGGTGTTCTGGGAAGACAGCCCCTGGTGTGATGATATGCCTCTTGGTTCTGTACCCAGTGGTTTCTCTGACAGTACATCATGGGACAGCCACCACAAAGTATAGGGGCTGGGCGCTTGGAAATTAATGTCCCTTCTTCTTCTCTAGGTATTGGTTATGATGAACCTGAGCAAGTACCTCAGCAGAGCATTTATCTACAACAGCTCTACTCAGTGCAGCACCTCTTTGGGTGCAGTGGTGGGTGTAGCAGGGTACAGATGCCATCCTGGGGTCACCTACGAGAGTGACTATTCCACAGGAGAGCTAAAAGCTCCTCCACTCATGCCTACATCAGCAACAGGCATGCACACAGAGCTCCTCTCCAATTGCCACTGAGGACTGCTAATGGCAGTAGCAAGCCAGTTTTGCAATGACTGATCAACTGTGGAGGTTGTTGTTGTATGGGCATTTGTAATTTTGTGAGAAGGTTGCTGCTGTATCACTTAATAAGACATTGCAATGCATAGGAGTTTATTAATGGTACCACATTTCAAACAGTTTAGAAAAAGTCCTTACTGACAGATAAATGGGCTTCATCAAATACCTTTAGCAGGTGACACAGTAATCCTTTGATTACCAGTAATAACATAAAAATAAGATGACCACACAAATAAATTAAATAATAGACCCCAAGTCATGGGTTCCTTCTTTGGTGAACAGCTTCTTTATGCAAACCTAGATTCTTTTCACACCCTTCATGTAAAGACATCAGCGAGAATGGTTATTTCTTAGTGGATTTTGACATATGTCAGTTCGGTGCCCCATATCGTTATAGAAGACAGGAGAAAAACAGTGGTCTAATTTTGAACTATGTGTTTGCAGACTGCTATGAATATGCTCTGAAATAGCTGAAGCTGGTAGCAATGCCAGTGTAAAAACTGATGTTTCTTAGCATCATGAGTCCATCATGCTAAGTGCTTGATGAGTTTTGCACATTTGTGAGTGTAAGAGAAAGATGCTGAAGGACTGTGGGGAACAGGAGGTCAAGAGATCCTCCGGACATATGTAAGCCAAAGAGCGTATGTTGGCAAGCTGCCTCATGTGGTCAGGGAAACAGGATCAGGGAGGCATTATGCTCCCATTTAGAGACCAGAAAATAGTTGGAGGGAAGGAATGTCATGTAACCAAGAATATGTGTTTGCATTTACTCATACTTGGAGTTAACAGCATGGAAGGATATTATGCTATTTATAGGGGGTACTGCAATGAAATTTTGCAACTAACTGGTATCAGAAAAAGTTTATTTTGTGAAAAATAATAACAGAAAATAAGTGTAAAAATATAGGTAGCACATTGGTTCTTGTTTCAACAAGCCCCTGGTGAACTGACCTTTTGGAAATTAGGTGGGTAAGTAATAAAGCAAGCAGATGATGTCAGTTAACTGAATACAAATCAGGACCTCCACTGAAAAAGTGCTAGAGGTGTGCAAACCACAGACCACAGGTTAAGAATGACCAATGTAGGTAATGCATTTGTTCTTGTCTTCTGGGGGGTGGGCTGCACACTGCATGCTGTGGGAGACCCTCCAGTACCCCTGAATGGTATATCTTCTCCAGAGTGCAGTACTCTGTGATGCAGTCATTAGTGCTGATCACAAAAGAAGTTATTCCATGACATTCCTCCCCTGCAATGCCTGTGTCAGGGCTCTTTCCAGGGCAATGACCTCCATTTCAGTCCTCTCAGGATTCTTTGGGAAATGCTTTAGGGCCTTCTGTTGGGTTAGGTCCAGTAGCTGCTGGAACAGATCCCTCTCTTGCTCCTTTTTCTTTTTCAACTACACGTTCACAATCTGTTTGTGTGCACAATTACTGCTTTGGGGGAGCCGTGGCATCAAAAAGCCTACAGCAGATTTTAAAAAAATAGGAAGGGGTTTAAAATTATACTTTCTTAATATCAGTCCTCATGCTAAATGCAACAAAACTACTCCCTTAACACTACCCCATTTTCAGTTCACACTCTGGAGTCCAGATGAGGCAGTAAAGTGTAACCGAAATTGCTTTTGCTTGCTGTAGGTCTTCATGTAGCAAAGATGAGATGCTTTGGAATATAGCAATTAGCTCAGTGAGGCTGTGGTGGCTCATGTAAATAGAGGACATTGGTTAACAGATTAGCAATTCCGTTGTACCCCCAGTTCTCTTTGTACAGGAGGATATTACAGCCTCAGGAATCAGAAAGAGCCTTGCAAGGGTCTTGTGCAAGAGAAAGGACTTTGTCACGATGGTTTCCCAGTGGCTTCAGTATTCCTCTCTGTGTTGGGCTCTTGTGCAATTTTCAGCCCTGCTGGTTTGTGCAGTCTTGGCTGCCGTCATAAATCTCCTGATTGAATCCCAATGCATACATAAGATCAAAGGAGCTTGCAGTGGGTTTTATGCTGTCTGTTTGGCTGTCTCCAGTGCCTGTGCTGCAGCCTTGGGTGCTCTGTGAATAGATAACTACCACGTAACATTGAGAGCCTCTGACTTGCAAAAAGGTGGTCCAACTTGTCCCTGGGTAATTTGCCTGGAGCTTTCTAGCTTTGCCTTGGTGAAGCAGCCAGCACAATATGTTATTCCCTATTCATCTTGAAAGTGTTCTCTAAAGGTGTCTGCATTCTGGTGGGTCTTCTGAGAGAGACCACAAAAGTCTGTACGAGTGCCAGTAAAACCTTATTTCTCAGAAAAGGCACAGTACAGCATAGTTGCTACAGTGCTGGTAGTTACTCTTCTTTAAAATATCAAATAGTAGCAAATTCGCAGTAATATTCCAACCTGAGGTCTTTATAGACCCCAAAACTAGCCCCATATGAAGTGCTGACCCCAAATTCCCTAGCTCCTAATTAAGCCTTGCCTGGGAAACTTGGCAGGTCCCAGCCCTAACCACATCTTGCCAACACTTACATACCACAGAGCTGCGTGGTGTGAGGTGGTATCGACCATGGCCTATATTTGAGCCCATGAGCTGCAGCTGTAGAAAGTAGAGGTATGGAGGACATAGTTCTAAGTATAGAAGTTTTGCAAGACCATTAAGACTTGCTTTCTTTTGCTAAGTCATTCCTGACGGTAACTTTCTTATAAACCTTGCAGGACACATCTGCTTGCTGCTCTGCTAGTTTTCATTTTACCTCTGAAAACTGATTTCAAACTTTAAGACATCACAAGGAAATTCAACATTGCTTCTAAGCATCTTTGCAGGACTGCAATCTATCATTTTTTATATTGCTGCTTGTGACAGTCACTAGCCATATACTGCAATTTTGTAGTCCACACTTCTGTTAAAAGAATAGCTAGTTCTGATTTCTTCAGACTGAATATTTGTATGTGTATAGCAGCCTGCTCCCTGCCTCTCTGTGAGAAAATACAGGTTCTGTAATCTTCTATACAGTTATTCAGATACTGAGTGTTGTCTGGAGACTTAAAGCTACATGATCAATGCAAGCATCTCTCCTATTCCAATCTAAAAGTTAGAACTTTGCTGTTCTGTTAAAATCACAAGCTACCTGTATACACTACGCTTTCCCTTAAAATCACTCATGCAGCTCCACTGCATAAGTTATAGGGAGGTTGGTTTGGGCTGGTAATGAGTTTTCTACCACCACCTCAGCCAACCTTGCCTGCAACAGTGGCCCATTTTGCATTCTCAAGCTGGATACCATAGGATACCAGTACATAGGAACACTTGATTTAATATTAGTGTCTGTAAAGGGGACATTTCAATTTCTTCTGCAAAAATGAACTCTGATTATCACTTGATGAAGTAATTTGATGAACATACAGAGTTACAGGGACAAAAAATATTGCAGCAAGTATCTGTTGCCAGATGATTAATACAGTGGAAGAGGGTTAATTAGGAAGTTGAATAAATCATCACAGAAATAAGTATCTTAGAAACATAATTGTCAACTGTTGTTGATCTCTTCCAACAGCATTGTGTAGACAATTTTAACAGAGGAAATTAAGACAAATATAAGCAGTTACTGCTGGAGGTGAGCAACGTATCAGTCTCTTAAAAATACCACTGTCTGACTTCACATTCCAGAGACTCCACATAGATCATTCCCTGGATAGTGTTATGAATCATTTGCCCATCCCATCATTTTCTTCGAACATCAACTCTACTAGTCATCTGATTTGTCAGACAACTGGATGATGTAAAATTTCTCCTCTGCATCTCACTTTGTGTCCCCAGGGCTGAGAAAATGGATTGATTTTAAAATAGGACTTACCGAGCCAAATTTCCTGAGCACTTCAAATGAATACTCTCCCTCGGTCATGACTAATGCCTTCTCAGATTCTGAGAATGTGTCCATGGCTTGCATGCTCTCCTTTTGGTTGAATAACAAAGAACCTCCATTCATAAAGAGATCTTTCAAGAAACTTCTTGTAAATCAGTCACTGACAATTGCATAGTCAGTCTTCTTGGTCTTGTCAGTTTTTAATTAAAAAGTTACGCCAACAAGTGATGACAGACACGAGCGGCACAGCCTTCTTCAAAACGTCCAAATATGTCTGAAGGTGAGCATGCAGGACAAGTTACAGTGCACTCACTGTACCAGCTGAATATCAGCTGAAAATGGCCTGCCATGTAGAAATAAAGAACAAACATTGAAAGGCAGATTTTTTTTAGTTCTTTGTGATTTGTGAATACCTGAAATGTGCTCTCTAACTTGCTGCCCTAATCCAGACCTAGATGTAGCCCCAGTATAGACAAGACGACTGTACTTACTCTTGCATCATTTGACTGCATGACATCATCATTCATTCAGTGGTGCTAGCTTACAAGAAGTGATGATGGCTCTGTGTATATATATCCATATCTATATATTCTCCTAAAAAGCACTTTACTGTTTGGATTTTAAGTTAATTAACATGTTGGAGGAAGGAAGCCTCTGTTACTAAGCTATCCAGCACTGAGCATATCTTTCCCTTCACATCACCTCCTCCTGGCCATTTTAACTAATGTGTGAGAAGTACTGACATACATCCTTACAGGATGCCAACAGATGTTCATGCAAAGCTAGTGAAGACCCAGAATTAACAATCCAGATGATATGAGCTGAAAGGAAAGCAAGGCAATATTATTTAGAAGTTAAATCTTTTTAAGCTGCCTTTCAACAACATAAAGAGTGAAAGGGAGAGATAAAGGACAACTCATTTTAAAATTATTTCTTTCAAGACAGGCAACCTTAAAAATAGAGAAAAGAAACCTACTGATTTGAGAACTGTGAAATCTTCTTCTGTACTTAGACTCATAACCCATGTAGTTTTCTGCTTGGTCAGGAAGCAAAGACTAAGGAAATTGGACCAGATTCACAAGAAAACTTGAGGCTCATTTTGAGACTTTTTTGTCTTTGACTCCAAATATAAAAGTTTACAATTTTATCATTCAGTTACTCAACTCAGGATTACCTAAGATATAGGTACTTACTGAGAATTTGTAGAAGTCTTTTCAAAGGGCTTTTGTTTATACACTATCAAGTAGTTCAGGCCGGCAACCTCAGAGTTCCCCACTGGCTTTGGTTTTGTTTTCTTTATGTCAAGAGGTGCTTCATACAGCTTAATATCAATGTTATTATTTTGCTTTCCCATTAATAATCAATGTCTCAAGAAACTCCCATGATTTTGTCTATTTTTATCTTTCTGTTCTTTGTAGCAATATCTGAGAGTAAAGTAACTGGAAGAGAGTGGAACACAAAAAGATCAGTTTCTTCAACTTTATTTTATCCCAGCACATTGCATAGCTTTTACTTTCTNTTCAGCCAGCCGTCAACCAACACCCCCAGGTCCTTTTCTGCCGGGCAGCTCTCCAGCCACTCTTCCCCAAGACTAGTAGCGCTGCATGGGGTTGTTGTGACCAAAGTGCAGGACCCAGCACTTGGCCTTGTTAAACCTCATACAGTTGGCCTCGGCCCATCGATCCAGCCTGTCCAGATCCCTCTGCAGGACCTTCCTGCCCTCAAGCAGATCGACACTCCTGCCCAGCTTGGTGTCATCCGCAAACTTACTGAGGGTGTTTTACCTGCATTGCCAGTTAGGGCTTAGTTCTACACATGGATCCAGCAGTATTGACTACTGCAGTTATGTGGTATTTTGTTCTTTGAACCCTGTTTTCCTTGTATTCTGAGTACTCAAGGCCAATCATGGCCTTAAAATTTACCTTTCTGCCTACTCTTTCTTCCATTACAAGAAGATCCTTTTAGACTGTGCAAGTTTCCAGCAGTGCTTGAAGCTTGGTGCACCAAATGTATGCAGTGAATACGTGAGATACATTAATTGCATGGCCCAGCATGTGTTATAGCTTATGGTATTTGAGAAATATATTTCACTGTAGGAAAGACAGAACACAATGTTAAGCAGACAGGCAGAATTGCTGGGAAAGCAAGAGAAAATACTAACAAGGAAAAAAAAAGAGGAGAGAAAAGGTAAAAAACTAAATCAATGCTATGTAGTTAACAGCTCCATAATGATCAATAAAACCCTGCACTTCTTAGAGACAGGGAGGACAACCACAAGAACATTTACAGAAAAAATTCAATAATTACAGATCAAGAAATAACATGCTTATTCATAACTTCGTCATTACAAACAAGTGATACATTTGTAGGAAGACGCCAAACATATTCCCCTCCTCCCAATAGATTATTTTGCCTCTCTTTAAATAGCCAGTAGCTTCCTAGCCAGAGAAGTATTCGTCCATATCTACCATACATTCTTGTCCTGAGGTTTGCATTATTGGTTAAAAAAAACCAACATAGGAAACACTTCACCTTGACCCATAGCTTTCTGTAACTTCTCTCATTAAGAAAGGATAATATTGTGGTTAAGGTATGGCATTTGGGTTCAAACTGTAGAGGGGCAATCCCCTACAAGTTATCCCAGGCCTCCTCTGGCAGAGAGCTGTAGGACTTGTTTTCAAAACTGGCTTCTGATTTTTGTTGAGTTTGGTTTTGTTTGCCCAGTTGGAGGCCTGGCCTTTAATACTTCCAACCCCATCTGAAGTCCGTGGGACCTGCAGTTTTTACAATGTGCAAATCAAGGTCAAGAAGCTCCCAGAATAACCAGAAATGGCATATCCCCAAATTAGAAACCATGCTTGAAAGTCAGGTTTTTAATCTCTGTGTGATAATTCAGAATACATTATTTAGGTGGCTGGGGACTTAACTGACTCTATACAGAGCCTAAGGCTCCTATGTGCCAAGCCAGAAGCTTAAAGGTTGGCAGTGTGAATATGTAATCCCCTGTAAAATGGGATACCATCCCATTGCACAAGGCCACCATGTGGTTGAACCCCTGCATGCTTTCAAAGTGCTCAGACACTATCAGGTGTACATCAAAGACAACATATAGAAAAAGTAGAATAGGGCTCTCACAAGCCTTCAGTTATGCCAACTGCAGGCACAGAGCAGTACGCTACCAATTTCCTCCCAACAAAATCCCTTGAGTAGACCCCATTTAACTATATCCAGAAATCACACCAGCATCAATGTCTTTATGGCAGGGATAAGGAACAATGGTGGCTAGCCAAGCAGAAGGTTACTGTATTAATATTAGGGACCTGATTCTCATCCTTTTTATACTTGTTCAAACCAAGACCATCTCTCCTGAAACTGATGGATTTGCCGCTGTGAAATTCCTTCAGTGGAAATGAAAAACAGGCTCTGACTGACAGAGACTCCTCAGTTTCAGATGCCAGTATGCAGGCAATAGATATTGACAGTGAGAAAGAGCTTAAGTTTGGCTTAATCCTCTTAATGACTTATTATATGTTCTAGTGAGCTTGATGTAATTTTGGGATATTTTCCAATAATAATAATAATAATAATTATGATACTATTGCATGAAGATTGGCTTTTACCCTTACTGGAGCCCAGCTCACCAGCAGGGAGGACAGAGAGGAGAGAGGAGATACAGACCCTTTATGGCTTTTCCCCATCCATGCTGTGCACAGGTATTCAGGGAGAACTCACTCTATCTTCTGCAACACAAACATGCTTTGGATGAGGGTCAAAGAAAGAATAATGGCACTGACAGCAGCTATAACTCTGCCAAATCCCTTCCTGATGTGGGATTTACAAACATTATCATGGACTGTGGAATAATTTCAAAGGACTTCTTTATTGCTATGGCCTGGGGTCAGGGGAATAAACCTTCTGAAGCAGAGGAGGATTCCCTTTACCTTAGGCTATTCATTGTAGCTGTGAACACAGAGCAGAATTTGACCTACCAGTATCTCCCCTCCAGAGGATCCCTAAAGTCTCTTCTTACAGCACCTAAAGAAAATCAGCTGCTTCTGGAGATGAAAAGATTAGAACTGAATCTGCCACTACCCAAAGCATATTGTGTAACACTGTGGAGGGAACAGGCTGGGCCAATGTCAGTGGAAATACGTGCTCCTATAAAAGCAGCACCAGGAGAGAGAAGCCAGGAACTGATTTCCAAAGCTCCATGTGAAACTCTGAGAGAAGACTATGGAGATCTATGTTTAAAAACTTAACAGATAAGTGGAACAGTTTAAATGGGGATCTTTTAATTCTCTGGAGTCTGTGATCTGAGGCAAACTCCTCATCAGCTCTTTTGAAAGTCCCAGCCTTCATTTTTTAAAATTACTTCCTAGCAGATGGCTATTACTCTAAGTCAGACATCATCTAAAGCTCAGGCGGGGCAGTTAAATACCAAACTTTCCTCTTCCTAAAATCAAGCTTTGGGTGCTTCAGAGTAGGCATAATTGTACTGAGGCGACAAATGGGAAACTCCTGGAGCAGGTGTCCGATGCTGGGAGACCACCCTCACCAGCAGGACTTCCTCAGGGGGTCTGGCCTTGTCACAGCATTTCTGTTCCTTTTTTTCCCCCAGTCACTTTTTTCATTGAACTCTAGAGACTGCTGGATCACCATGGCTGGTAGAACTCAGTGTATGCCTTTTTTTGCTTTCTAATGGAGATGTAAGCTTGTGTAATCTTTGTGTCCTAGGCAGGTTGACATAGTTGTGGTTTGTAAATGAAAGCAAGCTGCAAACTTTCTTTCTTTGCTGTCATTAGCCAAAAGGCTACAGCACAGTCACTCTGTTTTCATTGTTCCCTACTTTATAATGTGGCAGAGGTGAGAGACTGATTTCTGGTTTACTGTGGAAGATACTAAAGCTCCATTTTTTTCCCATATCCTTTATTCACTTTTCCAGTCTCTTCTTTTCATGACAATCACCACTGCCATCACTGTGCCTGAAAAACAAATCCCCATCCAGTCAGGAAACAGACTGATATCCTCAGAGAGGCCATACGCTGCTGTCAGTTTTAAGGCACATCCTTTTCATTGGCACTAAAGCTGGAGATCACGTGGAGCTGATCATCACAGACCAAGGGTATGGACATGCGTGTGCAATTGCAGGACTTATCCCTCAGTCAATGGGAATACAAAGACTATCCCCAGGCCATTATTCATTCAGAGTCCTGCCTTTTGATCAGTTAATTAGGACCTACTTTTGGATGATGCTAAGTACACCTAAACTCTAAGTAACTTCAACAGGAGCTAAGACCAAGCTTTCCAAGCACTAAACACAAAAGAGTAACATGAAAACCTACCCCTGACCAGGTCTCTTTGCTTGGTTGGTTCCCTGCTCAGAAGTGAGCTTGTTACACAGCCTTAGAGTGGATTGTCTTCTTGTCTTACATGGTAAGACTGATGCAGAAGAGAGTTTCTGCTGCAGATTCCACCCTGAGCGGCTCCTTCTTGGAACCGCTTCTGAAATTGAATTTACAGCTTCAAGACTACACCTGCACAGGAGATGCCTGTGGCAGTCAGTAGGGAATGTGGCTAATTAAACAGGAACAGATTTTCAAAGATTACTTCATCCAAGAAACGAAAGCTAATAATTATAGGGAACAAGATGATTACCTGGAACAAGATGATAAAACTGCTAATGTTCCTGTTTATAATATGACTGTGAAGCTTCTCTGTTAAAGTTGGGCTGCAGTGCATTACAGTTTATTGTCTAATAATACAAGAAGTAATGCTGCCGGTATTCTGTCAGAATTGTGCTTTTCTTCCAAATAAAATTCCACCTGGAACTGACCTGTCCAAGTAACTCCCATGGATTTCTGCCATTTATCCTCACCTAGGAGGAAGGAAGGCTTAAGAAGGGAAAAAACCTCTGGTTTTGCCTCATATCAAATATTCCATGAACTTCAGTAGATGTTGAAGGATTGGTCCCTTCTTTACAGGAGGAAACACCGCCTCCTGGCCCCCACCATTTCTACAAATGGCAAGTTGAAGTCAGTGGGGTAGATCTGTGATCCCCTGTCTCTTCTTTTGTGTGACAAAAATGTGCTGATGCAATGGCCCCTCTCTCCTGGATTTTCTTTTAAAAGGAGGGCTCTGCCACTGTGTGCATACGGCTGAAAGCTACCAGAGATCTTTTGTTCACCATCAGCTGGGGGTGTGATGGCAGGGTGTGCCAGGTCCATGCATCCAGCCATTACACGTGCAAACATAGCAGTTAAAATGTTGATATTTCAGCTATTCAGTTGCCGAGTCAACTCCTCTGACCTCTCCGTGGCAGAGTCCCAAGTTCTGTGCAGGCTCTGCTCTGCTCTCCAGCCAGCCTCTATGTCTTTTTATTTATATACATATTTTTGCTACCTTTCTATATTTCTTTTAAAGAAACCTGAGATTCTGGAGAATAAAATAGCTGCTTATGAGAGGTGCCAATGTGTCGTACCACGAGTATAGCTCAGTACAAGCGCTGTCTAGACTCAACCACAGTACTCTCTATATTTTTCCTATGACCCTCTGCAGAACATTAAATTACTGCTTGTCTCAAAACCAACTCTTCCTCCTGCTTAACATCTCCCATATCTTCGCTGAAGCCATTTATAGTGACCTCTGCAGGGTGGCTTCAAAAATTTGAAAGCATCTTGGCATCTGCTAGCCTAAGCATCTTTGATGTTGCAGCTCCACACCCATGTGAAACCCCCCGTGAGATGATTCTTGACAGTGGGGGTCAGCATCACTGGGGTTTCGATGCACCACTTGGGTCTTTGGAAATTTTTTAATTCTTTAAATTTCCATGAGACGGCTCACACCTTGAGAGCTAAGTATGACTTGAAAAGGCTTGTTGGATCAGGACTTAAGGCTTTACCTGAGACAGCATCTCAGGACTGGGACCTGCATTTCTATATGGTCTTTAGCATACCTGCGTAAAATCTCCTGCAGGCAGGGATCTTGGAGTCTCTGAGTTTATAGGGATAAGCAGCCTATTTCAAGTTAAAAAAACTTGGATAAATAATGGTGCTGTTTCAGTTGCTGTTTGATTTTAACCATTTGTGCAATACCTCAAGCCAATTGGTAGGATTAATAGGTTAAAAATACTATATTAATTAATATAATAAAATTGCTTTGAAGGAAGGAAGAACTAATTAACTATGAAGCATTAATACTCCAGTTGAGAGAGAACCCAAGGGAAAATGTCTACAGTGTAATTAAGAGAGAATACGTTTTTCCTCATGCCCTACTGTCTCCCCATTGTCACAGTCACTAATGACTTCAGCTTGGCTTTCTGAAAGGTTTTCTGATCTCTGTCAACCTATGCCACGCATAAAAATACCCAGACATAATTTGTATTAATTTTTCTTTCTCAACCTTTTTCTCTGGTGATATCTTCCATGCAAGCTACAAACTTGCCTATTCCCTTTTTGTTGTGGTTTAACCCCAGTTGGCAACTAAGCACCACACAGCTGCTCACTCACCATTCTTTTCCCAGTGGCATGGGGGAGAGAATCAGGAAAAAAAAGTAAACCCCATGGATTGAGATAAAGACAGTTTAATAGGGCATCAGAGGAAAATAAAATAATAATAATAATAATATAATTATAATGATAAAAGAATATACAAGTGATGCACAATGCCATTGCTCACCACCTGCTGATTGATGCCCAGCGAGTCCCACAGCAGCCATTGCTGCCCCCGGGCCAGCTCCCCCCAGTTTCTATACTGAGCGTGACGTCAGATGGTATGGAATAGCCCTTTGGGCAGTTGGGGTCAGCTGTCCTGCCTGTGCCCCCTCCCAGCTTCTTGTGCACCCCCAACCTTCTCAGCTGGCAGAGCATGAGAAGCTGAAAAGTCCTGGATTTAGTGTAAGCACTACTTAGCAACAACATCAGCGCGTTATCAACATTGTTCTCATACTAAACCCAAAACACAGCACTATGTCAGCTACTAGGAAGAAAATTAACTCTACCCCAGCTGAAAGCAAGACACTTTCCTACTGTGAACTACTCATGAAGCAGCTTCTTTCTTACATGGGAACAGCCATGCTGGTTAAGATCCAATCTCCAGCCGTCAGTAACACATGCACGGCAGGAGACTGGGGCATGCCGCAGCAACCCTTTCCATGCTATACTTTTCCTTCCTACTGTACATCCCACATTTTCCTGTGGATGTCAGATGACTCACTGATTTATTACAGACTTTTTTTTAATCTCATTGGCAGTCAGTCTGCTTCAAACCACACTAAATTTTATTTGTTTGCCGTTCTCTAGTAAGAATCCTCAAGAAACAAACAAACAAAATGACAAATTATAGACAATTAAGGGAGGGAAAAAAGTTAACAAATATGTGATTGCTTCTGTAAAATTCCAGCTGTCCTGAGACAGGGTTTGAACTGAAAGCTTACTGCCCTGCTTTTTGTGTTTGGACTTCAACCACCTGTGCAGCAAACATTTGTGAAGGTGCCCTGGAGGGAGGAGCTGGGGAAGGGCACGAGGAGAATTGTCAAAATAAACATCACATAAAGTGAAAATAGCTACCTTCTTGCTGTAAAAATATCTCCATGACAGACTTGGGCTGACCGATGGCATCCAGGAAACAAACGTCTAAACTAGAATTTACAAACACACAATAGCAGCTTCAGTGAACTAGCCATCAAAAAATAAAACCTTTGTCCAGATGAAAATGCTTTAACTACATCAGTATAATTGAAAGAGTAGAACAAACAAGGTAATAAAAAACAACTGCAATACTGAAGCATTTCCACAATGTATAGCTTATTCTCTGGTAAGAAGTATTTTCATGCATCTGCATCAGTGGTTATGCCTGATTATTCAGTTTAAGGAAAAAAAAATCATAATAATGAATTAAATTTATTTTATAAAAGCCCAGGACTCCAACCTACATAGTCCTTAGAAGCTATTATGCATCCTCCAGCTCTGCTTTCTTATTGGAAAGCAGTTAGTACAACCCATAAGCCTGAGTCAGGAGGTTCAGGTCTGAGTCCAACATGGAAAACACAGCTGTGTGTTATCACCAGGAGAATGCTGCATCATTAAAGAGTCTGTCCTTCAAAGGAGAGGTTAAATCCAGCTCCCTAATCTCTGGATGAATAATCTCATTATTTTGCTGAGAAAACATCTCACAGAGCAAATGTAGTTGAGTCTTGCCTGGACACGTTTTCTATAGGTGGGAATTGATAATATGTGGATGAGGGTGTGGAATGGCCCTTCTTGATGAAGTCTCTCTACATTAATCATTACATGTCTCATATACGACAAAAAGTGTTGATGGAATAGGTTTAGACATACTTTTGGGTTAGAACAAAACCCATGTCACACCAGCTCAACTAACACCAGTTTTCATGTTGGTGGTTGTCTGGTATGATGCAATGGAAAATTGCTAATAAAATTCTGATGTGCTCTCAGCTCCCATGGATTTTATCTGCAGGCAGGAGGGTGTCATAGAAATAGAGTAGCTTCCCAGGTCTTGCCACAGACACCTTCCTGGGACAACAGGAGGGGAAGACTTAGATCACCACTGTGAGAGATTACTTTTCTTGCAAAACGGATTTTGACTTTGGGGGCTCTGCATCTTTATTTTATTTACCTAGGGTTGAATTTCCTTTATCAATACCTGTTAGTCTGTTTAATCCACACGGGCCAAATTCAGCTATCAGCTTTATAGAGAGGCAATGCGCCGTGATCCCTGTTGCCGGGCTAACGCTTCATGCGGTGAAAATTTCCTGCCACCTCTTCTGAGAAGCTCTGAAACTTCTGTTATTACTCTCGTGCTTTGAAATCTGGCAGGAAGAAAGCGATCAGCACAGAAAAGTACCTTGTTTTTCTTCTGTGAATTTCTCTTCAGGTATTGTGACAATAGAAAATACTGAAAACTTACTATTTCCTCACTCCTGGAGAAACTGCTGAAAGAAGAAATATTGGCAGCACATCAAAATCGTAGCTGATTATAAATATTCTGGAGAGGGATTCGTGCACCATCAACGCAGCTGGAAGAGCTGATACAGCACTGGCAGTGCTTCGAAACTGCTGGAGCAGATAGAGCAGCAGGTCTGGGAAAGAAGAGCGAGTCAAAGCTTCTCCAGCTGTCACCTGGTGGTGTTCCCTGCCTGAAAGACACGCAGGATCCTCCAAGCTATTTCCTCCCCCATCCCCTCCCCGCATTATTCCCTACCATGTCCCACTGGTGACCTGCAATAGGATTCTCCTGGTATATCAGACATGCTGCAGACTCTCCTGCCTGATACGAGGTCTTACCCCTTTTTAGAGAATCTTGCCTATTCTGTGGGTCAAAAAACCCCCAAACCACCTCCAGTCCAGCCCCAAGCTTCTCACACTTTTTACTCTGGGTCCACTGGTTGTTGCCTGAGGAGACAGCATTGCAATCCAGCACTTACCACTCATCCTGGCCATCAGCCCAACTGGCAGGTCATCCATAGCAGTCTTGGGAGAGAGCAGGAACTGGTTTGTGACTGGTGCCAGCTTTCCTTAGTAGGGTCAGGGCAGTAGAAGTAGCCTTGTTTGTTGAAGTAACTGAAGGTGGAGCTGAGGGTCCCCCGCACTGGGCTGAACAACTGTCTGTGCGAGATAAGGAGTACCCTCCCATCTCGAGCTGCCTTGACACACAGCTTACAAGATATCTGCTCTCTCACTGGAGGAAGGTAACTCTTGGAAATACCTTTGCAATGTAAATCCTCAGGGTGGCAGGTTTACAAAAACAAACCTTTGACAAATCCTTTTGTGATATTTCCTTACAATGTCATTGTTATCACGTACCATCACCAATGAACTCATTTACTGGAGTCCTTACGAAATAGAAGTACAAAATGGGTAGAAATCCATTTAAAGCAAAGCAAGCCAGTGGGATAGCAGGGTTCATCTGGACCTTTGGTGGTGGGAATGAAGCAGAGCCCGTACTCAGTCACGAGTAGTACAAAAGCCATTGCTCACATTTTCTTCACAACCCACCTCCTCGGCTTCTCCAGCTTGTCAAGTTTAGTGCAGTTGCATACTTAACAGCTATGCCTGAAGCGTGTTCATTTAAACATTCAAACTGGGAAATATTTATGCAAAAACTTCTTGCAATATTAACCCAATTCAAGAGCTGCTTTTCTGTATTTATTACAAGGGAAGAAAAACAGGTAGACTAACATATGTTGTACGTAATGTTCAATATAGTTTTTACAATGTGGGGTTTGAGCCTAAGGAAGCAAGCGACATCTTCTGCATCTCTTACATTTTTGCAGAACGTGCATGATTCAAGTTTGAGTGTATGGCCAAAAAATAATGCAGACTTGTGAGCCAAAGGTAATATCTCCGACTTACTGGCACAAAGCACCTTTTCCCTGCAGATATTTTACATTGCTTCATCATTTGGCTCTTTATTTTTAGTAGCTTCCAAAACTGATAAAATGTATATTGTTACAAACATTTTGGATGTACATTTTCAAGGCCTTATGACCATGAAGTCATGCTTGTGTGTATCATTCTTTCCATTAGAGATGAGCCCGAGGTGCTGAGTTTATTTCTGAATCCAGATGGGTATTTGGAGCCTGATTTTTCATCTGGGCACATGATCAGATGCATTTTCTGGCTAAACACATATCTGTATCTGTATTTTTTGAGTATTCAGAGGAAAATATAGTCAGCTTTATGTTACTACTGAATGAGACGATTAGTATTTCTTTCCATGCAGAGGACAAAATAAGGCACAACTGTAACAAGTGAACATGAAAAGTGGAATCCCCATAATCTTCTGAAAATTTTAGTTTGCTACCCATCTGTCTGGGTTCAGCATCTTTTCACACTTCCTTATTTTCAGCTTGAGAAAGAAAGAGAAAGTGTTGTCCAGGCTGCATGCTTACAGCTGATTAACTGTTCAGGGGGAAATACACAGCAGGCATGAATATAAATATTTGGATGGGACCCTTGTTATGAATTTGCACACTGTGTGTGCAAATAATTCAGAATAATTCATTCCTTTGTGAATGCATATAGTACAGATTGCTATATTGTCCTACAAAGTCATACTGAAGTTAGTCTTTAGGTCTGTTGAAACTGCCCAGGCTCTGCAGCAAGAGCATGCAGTTGGGGCTTGTCCTTGAAACAAAAGTTGCAGTTTCTGAAAGAAGGAAAATGAATGCATGTGGTATTTTCTATGTATGCTGTATCCATGCCAGCTAAGCTCCTTTTGCCCTTGGCTTCAAGATTTATTACTTGCTGCAGGATGCTAGTTTCAGCTGCTATCCACATCAGTGTTATGTCTCATTTAGAGCTAGCCAGGGACCCAGAACGGGTACAGGGATTTTTACATACACCACCAGCAGGCAGCACACCAGCCTTCCAGGGAACACGGCAATGCACATCTGTAAAATGGGCATAATAATCCTTATTTGTCTCAGGTGTAGGAAGCTTCAGCAGCAATTTTAAATTGTCTTGAGATGCTCAGAGTGATGGCACATATGCTAATAGACTGAGTAATTTGGCACAAATGTTTTATCACACCTACAACTTTATTACCATGTAGATATGCTAGGACAAATAGAGCAGCATGTGTCCCAAATGCTGTGGAGAAAAATAGCTCTGGAATTGCCCAAAGGCCTGTAGCAGAAGAGAGGGATACACCTACCGCACACAGGCTTTATTATAGCACATAGTGATATATCAGCAGCCCACAACCTTTCAGCCCTATAGGCAAAGACATCCACAACCACAGGCTTTCTGGCAGCACAGAGATACACCTACAGTCCAAAACCTTTCGGGAACCCTTAGGGATGTAGTCACAGCCACAACTTACTGGCAGTGCACAAAAGATATCTCTATAGTGTGCAGACTTTCTGGCAACACAGCTGCATCCCCAGAGCCTGGTTTCCTATGAGCAGTGATATACCAATCATACCACATCCCTTAAGGCAGAGAGATGATACAGAAACACCTCATGTTGCAAAGGCAGATGCCTTTGAAAAAGACTTTTTTTTTTTTTTTCAAATACACTGGATAACAGAGGCTCTAATTTTTACCTAAGTGCCAACAATGTCAAAAGCCATCTGTGCATGAAGTGAATGCTCAATATTAAGAAAATACATCCAAACTGCATAGTCTGTACATTCTGCTGAGCTGTACAAACCATGAGAGCTCTCTGCTCTCGTGGTCTATGTTTCCACCAAGAACCCGTAATAACGAAAGCACTGACCTAGCAACCAGTGTTTTGAGTGCAGGCCCCAAGGTCCCTCAGCTGGGTATAGTTTCTTTCTCTAGAAGAAAGCATGTAATGCAATTAATCCAGCTAGTGGCACACTGCATGTTAGGGGGCAGCTGCTCCTCCGTATGAAAAAACCAGCTGGGATTTGAGTATTTCCTTATTTCTGAGTACTTGACTGTCAAAAGCTGATGATGTGCTTTGACACAGGGAAGAAAAAAAGTAAGGGAGGAGTTATTTAATATTATACAGCAGATCCAGATTTGTTGTTATTTAGGATTATAGCTAGAATAAAATACTCTGGGATTTACTTTAATCTCTACGGGGGACTAGGTCTGTTTGGAAATGTCAGTGTTCATGCTATAGCTCATCTACTGGGGATCACTTAGACCTAGAGCTTTTCTCATGGTGATTGTCCTCATGTCACACTCAAGAACTATTCAAAATGGGGTCCCAATTCCCAGGTGTTTTGCTGGCTGCAGCTGAGTGATGTGGTGGGAACATAAAGGAGATTTCTGTTACCTTGTGCTTCTGCTCTCAGCTGAGAAGGCGGCCAGGAGGGCTGGAGGCAAGTGGCTGCCAGATTGCTGTTTGTCGTCTTGCTCAGTCCAGAACAGCCACGCTGTTCCCCCAGCACCATGTCCTTCAAGGGTTCCAGGAGTGAACAGAGCAGGGCATCTCTGCCACTTTCCCACCACCAAAGGAGGAGGAAAATGGAGCCTTTCTGTGCAGAGGAGAAAATTACCAGAAGTCATTATTAACGGCTTGCCAAGTAATAAATTCAAGCCACTTAAATTTTGTCTATCATGTGGCAATAAAAGATGCCCATTACCTTGTCGGATATGACTACACAAGGGCTCTGGAGAAATCCAGGCTAGGATTTGGATTTTCTTGCTCAGGCTTGTCTCCAGTAGACATAACTCACCAAGAATGATTCTGCCTTCTCTCTAGCTCATTGCTATAGCCCAGTGGCCGACTAGCTGCACTGCACATCTTAGTGAGAACACACTTCGCCTTCAGGTGTGAGACTGTGTGTAAGGGGTAGTATGAACTTGCAGTAGATGCAGATTTTTCTGCAGCTGATGCTCATTCACCTTCTTCTGTGGAATGAAAGGCAGGAAAAAGGCCCCATCCATAGGCACTGGGGAACCATAGTGGCAGAAGTATTGCCCCATGGAGCCTCCAGCATTGGAGACCAAGAATTGTGAAGACCTGTGTGGATATGAGTGAAAGGTGTTGCTTCCCTCAAGAGCCTGCATAGACATATGCATCTGGAACCATGACACAAGCCTTTTCTAAGTTTATTTGACAGGTCTGGAAAATGGGACTTGGCACAGCTGCTTCCAGCACTGTAGCTTGTATGAGAGGTTCTACACAAACATGAAAATGGAGGTGGATGAAAGGAGACTGCTAAGTGTACTGATGCACTTACATGCCAACAGCTTCTCTTGGGCCTTTATTGAGGTCCCTGTTTGCTGGTGGTTTTGTGGGGGCACCACTGACAGCATTCATCGTGTGCTAGGGGAGCTGGTAAACTGCACTGTTCTGCTGTATGATAAAATGCTATCAACAGTGTTTAGAAAAAGAAAATATAGTCCATATCTTTATGGAAAGCTTGTAAAATAAGTTGCCAGCACAGCTTGTACTTAATGGCAGTGAGAACCAAAATGAATAATAATAATAATAATAATAATAATAATAATAATAATAAAGTAAGTCTTAAGGCTGGTATCTTGGACATGAAATTGAAAATGAAATATTTCCAGTTTGTTGGGTTATGCCTAAGTACAGTATGTCTTGCTAGGCTATGTCAGGCTCCATTCCTACTTCAAAGTTTACTTTGATCTTCCTTTATTTACATTAGCCTTTGCCTCAGTATTCACAGTTTTCAATGACTGCTCCAAGTCATGTATTACGCTCTGCTAAGCCAAGTTTTAAGTCAGTATTGTGATGGTGTGCATCATCTGGAATAACAATAATACCCCCAGCAGTACGAATTGTTACCTTTATTCCTTTAACTCACATGTGTCAGAATTTATACAACCTCAATGGTGGTTCCAGATAATTAGAGGCAGTTTCTAACCAACACTCCCCAAAGTTCTGTGGAAGTTGCCTTATAGACCCAAATCTTGTATGCAGTATGCTTTTTCACAAAGTGTGCCCCCTCAGAATGGTACATAATAGTACGTAATGAGCAAACTCATAGATTGTTTTGCCCAAGAGAGGTACATAAACAATTGCACTAGGACAACCAGCCAAGTAAGGATCAAGCTAGGCAGAAAGTGACTCTATATCCAATCTATATGTGTCAGGGAAACACAAAATGTGAGGGTTTTTACTTTTTACTTAGGTGTAAGCAACCTAAATGTTTGAGGTCAACAGAAAATCAAGTCCTAAATGCAGAGTCTCTTTTGCATATCTTGGCCCTCCCTTGCCTGATGCCTTGGGCCAGGGCAGGCAGAATGGTACCTGGCTTGGTTGTTCCCATGGAAATCACAAGACAATGTGCCTTCTCCATATTTCTAAACATCCTGAGGAGAAGGCAGAAAGTTTCAAAGTGTTAGCGCTTCATTGTTTCATTACTTACAGCCAAGTCTGTTTAGGAACTATTGTAATAATAACAGTGTAACAAGTGTCATGATAAATTAGGTAGCATTTTGCAATGCAAAATTCTAGATTTTTTTCCCTCCCATTGACTTTGGCTAGGTAGTTGAAAGGGTGATGTAATGGAGAGACTAGTGAGATGATCAAAGCATTAGGCCAGGAGTTTCATTTTCATTAAGGCCTTCTTAGACTCCTGTAGAGCAAGGGAATCCTAAACCAAGCAGGTACGCTGGCAGTGACAGACGGTGTGAGAGGACTATGAAAGACTTTGAATGCAGATTTTATTCTGTAATTTACACTTGTCAGAAGGCTACAATAACTATATCACTCACATAGGGTGTGGAGTATGAATATTCCACCACATTTTCCAGAAACCAGACAGTTGGTACAGAAGACATTATGTAAACACCAAGCTTCTCGCTCCCATTAAGAATCTGTTGCAAAATCCAAGTAATGTTCCAAACTTCAATGTACTTAGGAAAACACAGAATTCTTCAGATTAAAAATTTTAGTTTTGCTTGTGTAGCAATCTACCACATTTCCATCTTTAG
Organism: Scopus umbretta; assembly: GCA_013400535.1. Lineage (NCBI taxonomy): Eukaryota > Metazoa > Chordata > Aves > Pelecaniformes > Scopidae > Scopus > Scopus umbretta. The sequence continues at coordinate 40,011 of VZTL01035440.1, read as the reverse complement.
AATAACAATAGGAAACCAAATAATGTGTTCTGCCAGCCACACTGAAGGGTAAAGGGAAGAAAGACAACCTCAACCCTGTAACACATGCATAGAAGAATGCTTAGGAAATATACCATTTTCCATAATGCCCTTTTAAGAACAATTGTATTCTTACCAGTACCTGTTGTGGCAATAAGTCTAATTGATACTGCATTTACATAATAGATTTTTTAAAACCAAAATGTCACATTAATTACTGCAAAATGACCAAGTAGTAATAAATCAATAATGAGAAACTATGGCAAAATACTTGGATGGTTGTATTAAAAAATAGACCCGGAATTACTACTTTGTGAGCTGCTGATTTTTCAGTTGATTGTACTGTTTAAAGTAGAGTGTTAAACACTAAGTAATTCTTATTTCACATAATGCAGTGTGTGCAAATTGTGAAAGGAATGGACAGACAATTAGAAATCCAGGAATTTAGATATGGTGTTGGACTCAGTTAATTTTTCTATAATTCTCTTGAACTTTCTGTGTCTGAATTCTCTGTCTTTCAGTCTAAGAAAATAATGTCTTCTTATCTTAACAAAACACCGTGAGATCACCCTATACAATTTTATTCATAAATACAAACGATTTTAATTGTACATATAGAAAATATGGTCAATATTTTCAGTGAATGCTGACAAGTGGATTTTAACATTTCCTATTTAATAACATCACTAGCACAGGCCTGGGAGCGATGCTGACTATAAACAAAAGTCACACCCTTTCTGCTTTCATCGTATGCCTTAGTTTGGGGAAAAGACTCACTTGGCATGCAGTTTGGGCAAAAGACTCAGTTACAGTGAAGAGGTGTAAAACTGAAGTAGGACAAGAGATGACTACCATATTCCAAACTGGAGGTAAAAGGAGAGATGGACACATTTGTCTTCTTGCCACTGAAACCACTCATCTTTAACAGTAGGGAAAACAAACAAGTGGAGAGATGCAGCTGATGCTGCGTATTAGAAGTCTGTGTCTGCTGTGTTGTTCTGGGTTGACTGGTTATAAAATCAGCAGAGCAGCTGGAAAAAGAGACTGTAGGAGGTATTGTCTGTGGGAAAGGAGACAGCAAACGCTGTGGAGTGCAGAGCCACCACAAATTAAAGATAGGGTGTGCTCCTTAAGCTCAGATGGCAACATAAAAACTTCTAGACTTCAGGATATTCGGCTTCCAGATTTGGATGCTTCCCATGATAAAATACGGGGCATTTTTTCCCGGACTGAAATCCAAACTCCATCAAGCTCATGAAAGCATAAATGAAATGCTTTTTATACTTAAAGGCGTAATCTGCAGTGGCTATAAATCTTTGTAGGTCCATTGATCTCACTGAGAATCTGACCTAAAAGTTTTAACGTTCTCTCTATTTTTTCCCTAAACATTTGTTTAGGAAATGTTAACAGCATTATCAGTCATGGACTGGAAATGTCAGAAATGGTTCAGTAAACCTCACAATGCTGAAAATTTCATTTGAGAGAGACATTAGTGGAAAAAATCTTTCTGTTCAAGAGTGCATTATAACCCATAACAGGCAGGTAATCTCTTTTCCGAGATGTCTTTTTTTCTAGAGTTTTTATTGAATTGAACAAAATTATATAGCTCCTGCTTGATGATTTTTTTCTCTTTCAAAACAAAAAAGTATCGTAATTGCTATGAAAATTGAATTGCGCTGCCAGGTCACCATCCTGGGTTGCTGTGACCAACAGGAAGCCTTGGAAAATGGTATTAATCTGGAGGGCTTTTCCATAGTAGGAACAAAGCTTTGCTGACCTGCCATGAAATCATCTTGGGATGCACAACTGTAAAGCAACACCAAAATGTTTTAAGAAATGTATAAAACAGAAACCCTGTTATCCAGTCTGGGTGAAATGCCAGCCTCTTTGGGTATCCCCATGCAGTAAGCCAGCATAGATTCAGAGTAAACTTCAACTGGGAAGAGGTTTAGTCAGAGAAAATACAAAACTAACAATTCTTAAGCAACAAACTGAAAAGTTTCAAGGACTTGTGTCAATGAAATGTCCAGCACCATCTTGTGGTATTATTGTTAATTCAACCAGTTGGTCTTTCTACTCTGGAAACTATATATATTCTACATATTCTATGATAACTCTTCTGTTTTTCTCCCCTGAAGAGAGCTGATCAGAGATTTCTCATTATAAAACAAGAGTACGGCTACAAATCTGACAAAAAGAAAAAGCTTAAGACTAGCAGTATTGTTAAAGATAAGTTGTGCCCCTCAAGTTCAGATGGGAACATAAACATTTCAACACTTGCCATTATTACTTGAAAAGTACTTAAAAGCTAAAATTGAGGAGTGTTTATAAGGCTGTTAGGCAGGAGCTAGACGAGGTGACTTCGTGTATACCCAAAGCACTAGGAGGCAAAAGGCGAGAATGCCTGTACTAGTGTGAAGTTTTGCAGTGCCTGTGTTGCAGGCTTCCTCACAAGGCTGTGATCCAGGTCCTGCCTTCCCTTGCACTGCCAGCATCCAGGAGGAGGATGGGAAACCATCACTCATTTAGAAATAGGCTGGGGAATAATTCTCCTTCTGGATGGCCTGGCCAACATTCCTTTCTCCGTAAGATGGATCAACTTTGTGCCAGCTATTACTGAAATAGAGCTGCTGCCACATTTGCTTACATAGCTGATGCATTACCAGTATCTAAGTCATTGTTTGTAGAGTGCTATGCAAGATGTTCTGCATAGATGTGTATATAAAACCACATGATGCTCTCAGCTAAGTTTATAAAATACTCCCGTGCAGCTTCACAGCTACAGCCCAGAGTTAACCTGGGCCAAAGAATGGAAAGAGTAATTTATGGGAAGTTTTCAATATTCTGGCCTAATGCTTCTTCGTCTGACTTTGTTCAAACAACAAAACCACCCAGCTGAATTGCCTTGCTTTATCCACATTGTGTGTGAATTTATTTCCAGTGTGAGGTGTTTGGTTCACAGGTGAGAAGACTAAACTACATTTTCATCCAATTCAGAGGAAACTCTGGAAGCTGACCCTATCATTGCTTGAAAGCTGAAGGTTCTCTGTCTCTTCTATCCCAATGCTTCCCAGCCCGGACTTTAAAAGCCTGTATTTATGAATAAGATTTTAGTTCACTTAGTCTTTGGCCTCTGCTGCGATTGATAAAACATTCCAACTTTAAACAGCACCTGGTGGTGGTGGTGGGTGTTTGTTTATTTTTAATGTGGTTTGTTGCAGCAGAAGTTGTATTATCATTACCAGATTCATTTCAGATGTTATTGGATTCTTTGGCCTCCACCCACAGCTAATGTAAACTGGTATAGCTTCACAGACATTCGTATCTCCTGAGGATCTGGCTACGTTTCTTAGTAGTGTTCATAGCTATGCTGCAGATGTTGCTAATGCATAATGCACTTGTGTATAAGTATCCACGTACTTTTTAAAGCCTTTGCTTTAAATTTTGAAGCTCATCGAAATCACTTTTATGAGCCCTTAAGTGGCAAAAAAAAAAAAACAACACACAAAAAAGGCAAAAGTATGTAGTACATTCTTCAATTCTGTAATTATTAGTTAATCACAAAGTCATGATCATGCCCTGAATTAAAATCATGGAGATGATGTCCTTCTTATAACAAATACCTGCTCATGTTAACCTCTGACAGCAGGGAGTGTTCTTGTAGCTGGCTGTAGCCTTGCAACCAGTTGTTGCACTCTTTGGTGTGCCCTTCCCCAGAAATCAGGAACGCGGTTTCAAAGGGAATTCAGAGAATCATAGAATCATTAAGGTTGGAAAAGACCTCTGAGATCTAGTTCAACCACCAACCCAACATCACCATGCCTACTAAACCATGTCCCGTAGCGCCACATCTACATGTTTTTTGAACACCTCCAGGGATGGTGACTCCACCACCTCTCTGGGTAGCCTGTTCCAATGCTTGACCACTCTTTCAGTAAAGAAATTTTTCCTAATGTGCAATCTAAACATCCCTTGACACAACTTGAGGCCGTTTCCTCTCGTCCTATCGCTCGTTACTTCGGAGAAGAGACCAACACCCTCCTCACCACACCCTCCTTTCAGGAAGTTGTAGAGAGTGACAAGGTCTCCCCTCAGCCTCTTCTTCTCCAGACTGAACAATCCCAATTCCCTCAGCCACTCCTCATAAGACTTGTTCTCCAGACCCTTCACCAGCTTCGTTGCCCTTCTCTGGACACGCTCCAGCACCTCGATGTCCTTAAAACAGGGCCGTATAGTCAGCACTTCAGATAGTATCTTTCTCCCCTCTGAGACTGCATTCAGAGCCACGGAGGGTTCTGTATTGGAGCCTGGAGACATAGAAGTCAGGGAACCTGCTTATGAACTCATTGTGACTTGCTCATGATCCAGTCATGATACTGGTAGATACTGGATAGATGCCTAAAAAGCCCCCTGAAGGGCTGATAATTTAGATCTAGGGTAATGTTTTGTTTTGTAAGAGCCCTTTCAAGCAGGGAGTGAACATAGGTTCTTGAGGTGCACCTCGGCAATGTTGGCACCTGTGGTCTCTTGTGGCTACTTCTTTTTTTTTAAAAAAAGGGGGATAAAACTAATTGTTGACCAAAGGTAAATGTATACAGATATTTTTTGGACAAAACAAAGTTAGTAGGTATTGAATCTCAGATGTACTTAATATTTAGTTTAGCTCTCAGTTTACTTGTTATTTAAGTGAGACAAGGCTGTGCTTTGTCATAAAACTTCAGTCCATAGCTGCTCTAACTCCTTCTTTGCCTTTCATAATAAATCAGGCAAAACAGAGCTCTGAAATAAGACACGCATGGACACATGATTTCTCGTTAGTGGCCACTGCAAAATATTTTAAGTCACAAAACAAGTGGATAAGATTACTTTACCAGAAAAATTGAAATATAGTTGGGAATATATATTAACCAGATGGGTGCCAGGAAGACTTCGCCATGCTTTAATAAATATTGCTTTACAAACAGATGTCTGATCTCTAGCTGAAGGGATTACAGAATAAATAGCAGATTTGTCCTTCTAACTGCAGCTTAGTGAATCATTGGTAATATGTCAAACTTGATGCATATCAATAAATTGACTTAATGTGTAAGTTGTTGGGTGGGTTGTTTAGTTTTGTTTTTTGTCAAATGGAATTTCAATCTGTCAGGAATAAAGTAACGTGAACTACAGCAATGGAATACCTTGATGTGCATGAAAAAATAAGTAAGAATTATCAAAATTCAGCATAGACAAAAGAAATTATCTTCTGTGGGCTAAGAGAGCAAACTGTAGCCTTGCTAACTTATACAAGATAACTAAATGAATTAATATTCAGGAAAAAATGCTAAAGCTATAAATTAATATATAATAATGATAGATAACCTAAGAGAAGAAAAAATAATTGTTTTATTTGCAAAAATGTTAGAAAAAAAGACAATATTCAGTAGTTAATTGTTGAAAGAAATGCTTCTGAATGCTCTGAATCTGTTTTAAAGAGACACTTTCTCTCACCATTGCCTGTCTGGAAACTTGATGAATGAAGACAGCTTTTAATGCAGGATTACTGAAAACAATTTTTTTCTGTAAAGTGTTTTCCAGCAGCTATATTTGTCTTTATAAATTAAAACAAATACATGGCATTGGCTTTGACCACAAATTTTGGTAATGCAGCTTTGTATCCATTATCTACCCAAGCTTGCAATTGTGTGCTAAAGGAAGGGGATGTTTTCTTTTAGAATAGAAATACATCATTTCTGCGGGGCAGCGATGTCTTTCGGCTCTTCCTGGGAGCAATGTTTGTTCCAGGATACTTTAGAAAGATGGAATTATGTATAATTTGACAAGGAGCAGGCCCATGTAACCTTACAGCCAACCTTAACAGAAAATGGATGGGTTTGATTCCTGTGACATTGAAAGTATTAGCTGAGATTGATTTCAAACCCCTCTACTAATCCACTGGGCAAGCATAACATCAGTACAAGCACCGGCAGTGCACTTGAGACATTATTCTGTCACTGCCCTCTGTGCCTTAAACCATTTTCAACAGCAGTAACATGGTGTGTGGCATGCCCATGCTTCTGCAGGACATCCTCCCAAGGGATGGGGCAGCTCCTGCCTTCACCTGGTGCAGCATCTACGTGGCTGAGAGGGCTGTCCATGGGAGGCTGCTGCCAGTTGCATTTCCTTTGCCTGGAAAAATACCTGTTTTAAAATGCTTTTCTCCTGATTTCCACACCCCTGATCTGCTGGGTGGCTTCTTGAAGTGATGTAATGAGGGTGAGAGTTGCTTTCTCCTCATCAGTGAGGGGACTTGAGGCCTCCATACCCGCTGTACCCTGTAAGCAGGAGAGGACCTTTCACCACCTCCCAGCACCCTGAGCAGTGTGGCACCTCTGTATTTGGGGTGCTACAGCATTGGCCTCCTGGCAACCTCTGAAGCCCCTTGGCTCATTAAGTGCTCTGAGTCTCCATGAGTCCCGGGCACATGGTCCCGTCTAGCTCGCGGGTGAGCCAGGTGGCCACCTGGGCTTGGCAGATCTCTCTCTGCACCAGCACTGCCTCTTGCCCTGGGCTGAGGGAGGGCTCAGGCTGGGACCCAGGCAAGGGTGACAGCCCTGCAGCCAGGGTGCACGTCACCCAGCACTCTGCAGCCCTCTGTCCCCACATACAGCTCCCCACGAGCCTGGTGCTCCTGCTTCAGCCAGGAGTGCCCCCTCCAGCCCTGTGCCAAAGGGCAGCTGGAGGCAGTCCAGTGGTTCTCACTGGCTTCTTCCCAGTATGACCACCTCCCCACCACTGGGGCAAGGTGCGTCATAGTTTCTTGATAGTATCTAGTGGAATCTTAGCACTAACATAGATGTTTTCATGTAGGACCTTGCTGGTGGTGGAGTATTCCTGTGGAAATTTTCAAGTTGAAATTTCTTGATGGGATAATGCTGTTGTGGTATTTTTCTCATAGGAGTTTGTTGACAGTGGAACGTTTTGGTGTGAGTTTTCATGCAGGAATTTGTTGCCAGTGTTACTGTAGAAGGACTGCTGGATTTATTTTGAGGTGCAATGTGGAGAGGACAACAGTGGTTTAGTGCAAGTTCTTGGAAACAGTACTCTTGTAAGGGACTGGTAGGTGCAGCATAGAGGGCAAAGCTGAGGTGCAATGCAATGGGACTGGTGTAGAGAGCTAACACAGGTGCTTTTCCAAAAGTGAAGAGAGTTGAGATATAGCTGGCTGCTTCAGCTATTTCTGCCTGGGCTGAGGAAGGCCAGGTGCAGCTGAAGTGTTTCCCCAGCAACTTACTGCACCACTGTAAGTCTGAAGTTCCAAAAATCCAAGAGAAAACATAAGGTTTGCAGAAAAATCTATTCCTAAGCTATATCATCTATTAAACAGGCAATGAACTTTCATCTGCATGGAGTAGATTTGGACAGAAGTGGCACTGTTTAACTTTATTTCAAGAGACAATTTCAAGGGACAGTGAATTTTATTTCAAGATAGGCCACTGTAAATTATCAAATAAGATCACTTCTAGTGCTATTATAATATAATTAAATAAAATTCAGAAAGACTCTGGACTTAATTAAAGAAAAGGAAAGGCAACACAACTGTCATCTCTGTAGTGAAAATGAAATAAAACCTGCCTTTCATGATGTAGGGGAGTATTTTATTGTAATGCCTTGCCTACTAATTTACTTTGTATAATAGAAACTCAAAGTTCAAAGAAAATCTCACCTAAACCAAGAAGAAATCAAATAAGGCTGGTGGGTTTTGGTATCAAACCTAAATTATGCCCACCTGAGAGAAAGGTGGGGACTTGAAATTGGGAGTGGAAAATGTTACAGTCAAGAAGGGTCTCTTCTTTGGAAAAGGTAAGCTGTGCTTTTGGGAGTGATGGGGATGTGGTTTTGCTAATAAAAGAGCAACAGTCAAGGCTTGCCTCCTATTTGGGAAAGGAAGGCAGTACAGTTGTGGAGGTGGTAAGAGGGGAGGAGGACAAGGGCTGTATCCTGTTTGGGAGAGGTGGGGTTTGTAGGTCAAAACAAGTGCAGGTGGATTGAAAATTAACTTTTAGCATAAAGTAGAGACGTGTTTCCAAGCCCAGGGCTATGCTGAGCCAGCTGCCCAGGCTCCCACTGCACAGTGACCTGATCTGGAACCAGGACAGTGTAAAAGAGTTAGCGTAACTGTGCTGAGGAGTTTGCCTCATGATGAAAAATGTATCTATATGCTGGTTAAAAAAAAAAAAAAAAGGGATGCTAGTGTATTTGGGAGATGTTTGAGAGTCATTTTCTTCTATGTGGCAGAAATAGAAACAGTAAAACAGACCTCCAAAGCTAAGGGGGCTGCACAGTTGTATTCCAGGTTCCCTTGAGGTTGGAGTGCCTGTTGGCAGCAGGTTGGCTGTTAAAAGGCATGGGAGACATTGGGGGCTCTAGAAAACCGATAGTTTTGCAGTCTTTGCAGGTAGCTGGGATGTTGGATACATGAGTTTGTAGGGAACGTGCAGGACATTGCTACACCATTTAGATCAATTAAAAAAAAATAATCATAAGACCATTGCAGTCAGTTAAAAAGATAGATATACTGGACTCCAAAGGAAGATGCTGAACTTGGTTGGAGTACTAGTGCAGATTTGCTTCCCTGCTTGGCCAGGATATCTCTGGTTTCCTTAAGTTAGTCTGTTCGCACTGGGTTTCTTTTTCCCCCCCCTCTTTTGTTCAGCCATCAAAAGGCATACAGTAAAGGAAATCTCTGTAGGAGCTGGAGGCGGGGGGGGGAGCTCCTATCTCCCGGGGAAGGGGAATAAGTGCAGCTGTGTGATCTTAGTACACCTGTTTTGAATCTTTTAATCTTCCTCCAGCAAAAATAAAAGCCCAGCCTGCCACCTATAAAGATTGTAAGTAAAATTATCCTTGATTTCTGGGGCATTATGGGGTAATACTTGGAACAGCCTTGTACAGAGGTGAAAGAGCACTGTTGGCTCTGTTCCTTTTCTAATTCCAGATGAAAAGTGTTTTTCAGCATTCGCTTGCAGAAAGTTCAGCCTATGCTCCCTGGGTTCAGGGAACGTGCTTCATCTACCAGTTTACGTTTGTACGCTGTAGGTTTTTATTCCGCTGGTGGCCTGCAAAACTCATCATCTCTCATTTCAATCTGAGAGATTATAATGACTTGACATTTAAGTCACATTCCTTCCATCTGCGGAAACGCAGCCATAGAAATCTTTCCGTGACGGGCCAGTGTTAGTAACAAAGTGCAAACAGGTTCATTCCCCTAGCTGCAAACTGCAGTCAACTAGGACAAAGTAGTTGAAAAATGAAACAGTAGAAGTTTTAGAGGTCTTCTATAACTAATTATTTCCAACTACAGCCTGCTCCTAGGATGACACTGGAGGAAGTTCAAGTTAATTAGTGGGTTTTTTGGCTATCTGCTCAAATTATATACCTACATTCAGCTAGGTCAGAGTATCCAAACAATAAAAATATCTTCTAAAAGTCATGATGGACTGCTCTTTTTATCATTTTTTCAGAAATTACTTGAGCAAATTTTGTAACTAGAGGTGTAGGTGGACACCTCAGAAGACAGCAGCCAGGCCGGAGAGCAGCCTCAGGCCAGGACCCGCTCCTGATCCTGAACCAATGTGTCCCCACATACTCCAAGAGCAGTTGCATGTTCCAGGCTTTCACGCTCCACTTTCTCTGATGCACAGCCAAGCCAAAAACACCTCACAGAAAGTTTTGCCAGGGGAAGAATCCTCTCTGTGTCTGCTGCAGCCCCCCAAAACTTGCAGCAGCAGGTGTGTGGTGGCTTAGATTGCATGCAGAAAGGGGTCCACTGGAGAAAGCTCCTGGATCTGTCACTAGGTGATAGATGTTTCTTTCTCTTTTCTTTATTGCATATCTATTTGTCTTTATTGAATATTCTCATTCTGTTCATGTCATTCTGAAAATTAATCACCCATGCTGTTCTTGTTTTGTATTATATTGTTTTTCTTAAAGGTTTATTGCATTTTACAAATGCCCACAGGCACCTGCACACATCTCCAAAGTTTTCTGTTGAGATGTCCACTGGCTAAAAAGCATTAAAGCATTGTTGCTATCTACCCTATTCAGATTTTCTTTATTTTTACAGGAGTAAGTACCAGCAGTGATACTCACATCTGTCTGCAGCTCTATACACTATGAAAATCCAAGGGTATTTGTATCCGGATTGCAGGTTAAAGCTTTTATTTGAGAATGCATCATTGTTAATTCTCCACCTGCGGCCTGGTCTCAGTGAACCAGATAGAGAATTATTCCTGGACAGCCCCAGACTGTACACTGATAAATTGGTACAAAGAAACATTTTCTTTTCTGGAGCTACCCTGTTCTTTCAGTTAAAAAAAAAAAAAATGTTAGTACATTGACATTTTCTCTTCTGCTTTCAGCTGAAACAAATTACTCCTGCTACTAATGGCTGTTTCCACAGTCATGAACTAGTTTCTGTAATAAAACTGAACGCATACCAAAATACATCTCAGTTGTTGCTGTCACTGACCTTGGTGTAATACCTGTGCGTTAGAGAGAAAAAAAAAAAAAAAAAGTAGATTAGGATAGAAGAGGACTTGAAAAATATGAGACTGGGAAAAAGGAATGAATTCCTAAATGACCACAGGTCAGGCAGAAATGCTTAAGAGAAGTAATATATTTAATGAAGTAATTAATAATTCTTTTAACTAGTTAGAATAAAACTGGTACAGGAGCCTGGGTCTTCTGGATGTTGGCATATTTAACAATATGGTGTTCTGTTTAAATAGGCTGTTCTTATTAACCATCTGCAGAAATGAATGTCAGAACGGGAAGGAAGACAACACTAGATTATATTTTTCTAAGCCTGAGTGTTATCTTCATTCAACAGGAGAGCAGACAATTTTCACTGGCCTGGCTGATGTCCACCCTGTATTATCTTTACCATTAGAAAAACTTCTTGCAGCCCATTCTCTTCACAGCCCGTGCTTTCCTTTGGCAGCCCCTTTGCAGTCCCACTCCAACTGCAGATCTAGGCTTTCACTCAACCCAAACCTAAATCCTAACCCTAAAAATAATGATAGTCTGAGGATTATCCTTCCACACAGGCAACTGGCCATTACCCAGGAGAAAAGTTCTTGCAACCCAGGCCCCTCCACAGCCCACAGCTTCCCTTTGGGTGCCCCTTTCTAGCCCCACTGCAGCTGCATCTCTCCAGGCTCTCCCTTTCTCTCAACTTTAAACCTAACTTTATTTAGGCTGAGCATGTAAAAAAGCCCCCTGGTTACTGTCCAGATGAAAAATTTCTCATGGTGCAGTCCTCTCTGCAGCCTACGCTTTTCTTCACTAACATCCCTTGTGACGTGGATTTATTAAATGTCAGAGGTGTTAGTGGACATTGCACGTGCAAACCTCTGACCTTCTTAACTTTCTTTATTTTTGAGGAAATATTTATATTTAGTATCCTTAATCAGGCTGATATGTTTAGTCAGGATTTCCAAGAGAAGCAGTCTGAAAATAAGTAACTGTTGAGGTCTCTTTTTTTTTTTTTTTGTGCATATCACTAATTATTTGTATAGCATAGACTTTCTGAATAATTCTTCCAAAGCAATAGCAATCCCTGAAGTGCAAAATCACAGGAAGAAACAATACCTATATTCAAAATAGACTCACCAGGAAGGAGGAGAAAGAAGAAATGGCTCCTGAACATACATGTTTCTATTTAAGATTTAATGGTGAAGTTGAACTTCTAGGCAGAGTTGGCATCCTAAGTTGGCATTTACAAAACAAACAAAAATACCCCCGAAACCTGATGAGGTGAAATTCTGAACTCATAGGGCTAAATGTGGAATAACGCAGACATTCACTTCCTTATCTTAGTTCTTTTATACTAGCTTGGTTGCGTAGATCAGCAGAAACACTGCCCTCAATAGCTTCCTATGAAGGACCCTGAGTAGGAAGAACCGGTGGGGCACAGCAAGATGGGCTGGGGTGTTACAGCTGGGGCCCCATGGACAGGAGTTACAAGTGCCCATATGAGATCTATCAAATGCCCACTGTGTACTAAAATGGCTCACTCCTTTGCCATACTCACATTTTTTTGCTTAGCTAATGCTACTGTTCACTTCTGATTCAGGCACAGATTTTCAAAGGATTTGCATCTGCTTTCTCCAAACTAAAATCATTCCTGCATAAAGCAAAGTTTTCTATCAGCTCATTGCTGAATTCTCTTTCTTCTCAACATAAACAATGAAAAGTAGCCCAAGAGTATTCCTTTCATATAACTTCTTCATTAATGAGATGCCCCATATCCTACAAGAGGTATTAATTTCTTTATTTAAACAAATCCAGTAATGAGTAATGGGTGGTAAGTAAAGAGCTTCCAATGGGAAATGTTCTCTTGCTGAAACCAGACTTTCTGAATAAACTGCACTAAAAGAAGCAATTTCATTTCAGCAGTGAACTTGATTAGATTTATTTCTGCACATGCCTTTAGAAATTTTAATGGGACCTACACTTACAAATCTCTGTGCTGCTAGAACAGCTTTTATTTTCATTGTCTGAAAAAAAAAAGTAGTATTAATTTATTAAAATAGCAGATTACAGTTTGACTTTTCTGCTATTTTATGTGGAGTGTTTACCACTAGGAAGAGATAGTGCAATAACAAATCCCTTGAATTTTTAATACAACTCAGAGTTATTAAAATTCTAACTGTAAACCATTTAGTGGTACTTTCTAGGGGACAAGAAGCCAGAAAGGAATAAACACCTTTGTATTTTATATGCAGTATTTTGGCTACAGTATTAATAACACCTTCCATTTTGTAAGACACAGGGGAGATGCTGCTGCCTTCACCATCAAAGCGCTGCTGTGGCCAGAGGAGAATCCACGAGGTCTGTGACTTCCCCCACCAGCTTTTAGAAGCAGCTTCCAAAGTGGCTCAGGCACTCTGTTATTTTAATACAGGCTTGGTCCTGCTTCTCTTCAAATCAGTGAGAATTTCTGACATTTATTTAAATGGAATTGGGACCTGTGAGGTCTTGGGTCAATCCTGGGTCAACAAGGTCAGGTGATGTCCTTCTTTTAATAGAAGACAGAACTCAAGCACTTTAAAAGTCAAGCAGCTGGCATCAGAAATGCCAGAATTAAGGCTGTATTCACAGCTTCAGTTCTTCTCCTTTACGTGTGTGTGTTGTGATACAGCCTATATAATGATGTTCTGCTTTGTCCAAGAGACACTTGTTCTCTCAGATGTACACGACAGACAGAGAATATGGCAGGAATGTGTGAATCACGTGAATCACGTGACATGGGGAGAAGTGTACTTGCAAGTCTTGGCTATGATCTGAATTGTGGCATTTCCACATATTTGGTGTTTGATTATTTATGTAAAGTAATAACAAACAAAACCAGCTTGATCATGATGCTGTTGCATGCGCAATGTTTGAAAGAAAACTGAGCATTCACACGTTTAACTCTAGGACACTGGTGTGGAACAGAGACCCCTGGATTAATTTATTAGATTTGTTGGGCTGTTGAGTTCAAGCAGTCAGTAAAGTAATTAGAGTAGTTAAATGGACAAAAATTAAATTAAAGATATAGTTCCTATGCAGGGGAATTGAATCTGCAGGACTTAACTCAGCTGCCACAGGATGGTCTCCTAGGTCAGGATATGCACATTTGCATAACACTTTAACTAATTGTTATATTACCATCATTGAAAGAATTGAAACTTAAAATACTTCCAGAATCTTAGGCTAGTTTGTTTGTTTGTTTGCATCTCCCCCAGCCCCAAGATCACAGATGTGTGATGAGAGCTGAAGGAGGAGAAGGACATGCAGGCATCCTGATAGAGTAAAAGCACAGTATTGATGAAATATCTGCAAGCTTAAAAAGCAGATATTCAACAGGTTTAAATGGTTGTATCAGAATTTTATAATAGAATTTGGTATGTTTGTAAAACTTTAAAAAGCTCTAGAGTCCAGCATTGCACTTTTCTAAAAATTCCACTTCTGAATGTTAGAAACATTAGGTGATTTGAAGAAATGCTTGGTAGGAATATTTTTTGCAGTAGTGGAATCATAGATTTTAGATCAACTGCCATCCTGAAGATGGTTGTAAAACTGTTCAAATTCTCAAGACAGCCTGTGCTAAGAAAGATAGAGCATGGAAAATATTAACCTGAAAGTGTAAAGCTCAGAAAATTCATAGCTGACTAGACCCAGAGGTTGAAATGAGTGCTGGACATTTCTCTGCCATTGCAGATGCCACAAAGCCCTGGCAGAACTAGGTCATAGTGTCCGGTCACCTTATTTAGGATATCTGCTGCCCTCTAACAGCAATACATAGGAATCACATATTGTTTTTTCCTAGTAAACTAGAAAACACAGGACCAGATCCTGCTCTGAGCTGCACCTCCTCCTGCCTCCTGTAACTCCAGAAGCGTTTTTCTTCTGTTTCGCTATAGCTTTAGAAGACAAATTGCATGCTGCTTTTGCTATCAGCCATCCTTTGATTTTAATCAGCCATCAGAAATGTAAAGGGACATGCATAGCTTGGTGTCTTTCCTCCACCACCATCACACTTTAAAACCAAACCAAAACAACCCTTCTAGGGAAGAAAGGGTCTTTTGAGTTGATTTTTTTTTATTCCCTCCCTCAGTAGCTCTGCCTTCTGCACACATGCCAAGTCTGATTGCTACCAAGTGAACCACAGCTGCAGTTGCATTTACCAAAAAAACCCTCCCAAACTAAATTTCAAAGGCATGTTATCTTCCTGAACCTGTGAAAAAAGTGTAAAGGCTACGGTATTAATGTCCATGCTACAGAACTCAGGATACCTTCTCCCTAGAACCACATGGCCTATGTATAAGGGGAATTATTGCCATTTCTTAGATGAGATTGTAAAGAGTGTTAGCTACTCAATTTGCTTCCACTTCATTAATGTAATACTCTTATAGACTCTTGAAAGGATAACAGCATAAATAAAACCGCAGGAAATAAAATTTTCTTCCTGAAACCTATACAAGTACAGTTGCATAAAAAGGGGGTTAACATTTTTTTATGATTTGAAATTGGTGTAATAGATAAATCCAGACAGGATCATCTCAAAATGTTTGTTTAAAATGCCAATTTAGAAAGCCATTTATGTAAGTACTGTAATCGCGCTCTTTCTGCACGATAAACACACGCGGTTCTGGGCAGACAGTTTGAAAGGGTGAAGAGAAACTCTTTCCCTGCCAACCTGATTTCTTTTGAGAATTTATTTTTCATGCTGTGTAGGTCTTCGAATCTGAAGGAGAGGTCTAGCTAAAACAATGAAGCTGAATAAGACTGTCATCCAGTATTTCGGTTCCAGTTTTAGAAACTAAGCAGCTAATGCTAATGGGATTAACTGTTAGCCCACTGGCATACTCGGTGCTTGTGACACTGGCCAATCTAACGAGCCCACGGCACTACGAAATTAAATAAGTTACAGAGAGCTCAAAGCAAGCAGCTGGTCTGTCTCCCTTCTCTATCTAGAGGTTGTTTATTTCTCTCAGGAGGCACAAATTATGCAATTTTCATAGTTATAGCTGAGATCTGGATTCCTAACCATGTCATCCAGCTCAGCAATACACAGCTGCTTGCTTTGTGGATGCAGTACATAATCTCAGCGGCATTTATGGATGTTCCCTTTCCTTATGCCTTCTGACAATGAGAGACTGGCTTTGGTCTCTCTGCTTCTCTGGAGTTACATATAGAAATACAAAAAGGTAGTAAAATTCCTCTGAATTGAACAGATGACGACAGGATGTAAACTGGTCATATCTTAATAATTTTACATTAATTCTCCATGATTATATAAACAGATTGGTTATCTACTGGTGCTCTTAATTGGGGATTTAAAAGACAATTTACTGCTCGCTTAGCATTTGAGAAAACACGTTCATAGATCTTTAAGTACACCTTAATAAATGGCATTCTGATTTTGATGTAATTCATTATCTTGGTTAGGTGGGAAGATGATAGAGAAAGCACTGCAACAGAAATATGTCTACAGCCTTAATCCAATTTTCAATCCAGTCACACTGACGACATCCACACTATTTCAAATAATAGGTCGTGCCATTCCCATTTCTGCTCTGATCATGAATAACCATTGCCATGGATTAGAGAGTCAAGAGGACTAGCAAAACATTTTCCTTTCTAAAATATCTGTGAGAATCTCTTTGGGTGTTGACTGTAGATTTGTTACCTTCTGGACATGTGTGGATAAGCCCCTTGCCACACGAATAATTGTTAGGAAGAGAGATTATTCTGAGGGCGATAAGAGAAATTCAGTTATTTGTTTCCTGTTGGTGGGGGTGCTTCCTCCATAGGAAAAAAGGAAATAATTTAGAGATTGATGCAGAAACATGAAAGGGAAATTACAGACAACATTGTGTATCTGTGCGCATCTCTAAGATACACTTCCCTTAGTTTAGTCTACTTACAATCTCTTACACTTACTTTCATGCTTCTGAATGTGAAAAATAATAAAATGAATGTGCTAAGGCAAGAACGGTAGTTTGCAGGCTTCGGTTTTGCAGAAACTTTTCAGATACTACCACTATCCTGATCTCAGCTGGAAAGGGCTGTGTGGCTTAAAAACAACAAATTCTGTGGTTCTCAAAAAATCACTAAAGAGCACTGCTGAGACTCACTGCTGAGCTCTTCTGTTTTTAAACTGTGGATGAAAACCAAATGTAAGCCTGGCTGTGAAGCTTCTTCTGGCACAGATAAGGTTGAGATTTCTCTCTATGTATAGGAAAACATGTCTAATGACCATTGACCAGATATATTTATTTCAGAAAAATCTCAAAACCACACTATATAAATGATCCGCTTTTTACTCAGTCTCAGTCTGCTTACATCTATGTGGAGAGGAATCTGCAATCGCCTGTGTTTTCATTTACTGTTCAGTTCATGTCATCATCTAAGCTACTGCAGAAAATAACTAGATTCAGCTCTTACAAATCTTTAACTCGAATCACCTTTTAAGCTGATGGTTGATAGACAGTGAACCCCATTTTTATCCAGACCATAGAAAACTGCCTAAAGTGTGATAAAAGAAGAATTATTTGCATGCAGAGACCTAGGATAATTTCATATTACTGTTACTGCCCTTCAGGAAAGATGAAAGCAGATGCAAAGAAATGCAATGTCTTGCCTAAGCTGTGATAAGTCAGTTTTCACTAGAAACAAAACCTGCCCTGTCGCTCAAAAGTCTTGTCTGGGCTTGTATATTAAGAGTAAAGATAAGACAAACAGTATGTGAAATTAGGGACATGGGAAACATGTAGACAGTGCAGATGCCACTGCCCCATTTTTGCAGTATCTCAACATCCCTAGGAAATGATCCAGGAATGCCTTCCCCTGCCCTAGAGGGCTTCTCCAGAGACATACGTGGCAATAAGCTAAAATACTCAAACAAGACTAAAAGAATCCACTACGTGGAACAAGAAATTTTCTCTTGCTCCGAGGAATGATGGTGATACCTGGAACCAGCACAATGTGGATGAATGTAGCTTGATCTACTCTATAACAAGAGTCTCTGCGGATCCGTGCCAAGCTGTCTTGCACCCCTGACTCCTGCCACACCACTGTGGTTTGATATCTCAGGCTTACCTTCTGCTTGCATTCCAGTGACAATTTCATTACAAGCATTTGTGGGTGGCAATTAGCACTTTAGCCAGCTGTTATGTTAGATGGCATTTGTGTTACATTATTCATAAAACTTTTACACAAACCCAATATTTTACACACAAACTTTAGGGAAGCATTTCCCCACCTTCGTATGAATGCCTGGATAGAGACTGATGGTCCTTTTGTCTTCTGGTGATAATCACAGACAGGTGACCTATGATAGGATGATATTTTGTTTATTAACCACTCTTTACCATTCAGTATATTTTACTTCCCTCTTTAAAAGGAGACAAAGGGCAAAAAAAACCCAACCAAAATTGAACAAAAATCCCAGGTAAACTAAGTAACCAGTCACAGATCAGAAATATATTGAAGTGAAGTTTGAGGACAGGCTGTAAATCAAAAATTATTCATTCACACAATTCCACAAGTACTCAGAAATCAGGCCAGGTTTGCAAAGAGTTTGCAAAACTGAACAACTCAGTAAAAAGTTCACTGGGTAAGATATTTGCCATGAATGCTTTGACTACTGGAAGGTATCCAGTTAGATCCTCCATGCAGGCTTAATTTCTCAGCCCTTCAGCCAGATTGATCAGCCCTAAATCCCCCAGATGGCAGTCTGAGCTCATCCTCTGAGATGGTAAATTTGCTTTGTTGACATTCAGGTTTTCTCTCATTAAGGATCAAGAAGACTAGGCATCCTTTCTTCTCTATGTTTATATCTCTCCCTGATATTTCTCTCAGATCTGTGACATCAAAGTCTCACTGTAATGAATAAAAACATCGAAAAGATGAACTTCAAATACAGAAAATGAGTATTTTTTTGCTTGATTGATAGCGTGTTAGCAAAGTAGGAATGATACAGCATCTATGGCTATGTCAGCTGCATTCTTAACAATACCAAACCCAAAAGAGAGGTCCCTGACTTTTAAGCACCTCTCTAGAGAGTTCTAGCTTATGTGCTGGAAACCCATATATATAATATTCTACTGAGGCAACCGATTATTTTTAAAAAATGTACTTCAGAGATATGAATTACGTAAGAAATTTATCTTATTGGACTGTCATAAGCCTATGAGATTTAAGTATCTGGCTTTATGTAAAACTCAAAGTAGTATCTAAAAGTTGTCTGACGATATGTTTGTGAAATAAGATCTCTTAAAAGCTGTTGCTGACATTTAAAAGAAGAGAAATAGAACAAATGATTGACTGATACCCACTACATGCAAAGCTGCATTGCTGAAAAGCAATCACCTTACTTATTTCTCTCTGCTTTTGTTTTCAACATTCTGAACACCAGTAAACTGTGTTAAGCTTGTTCAGATTCACTCACAGATTAATTGTAACAAAGAATTCTTGGCCTGTAGATTTTCCAGTCTAAGTATTCAATATCTGAATTCTCATTCATATTGATTTGTCATAACTAGATGAAAAATTCAGTGGGGTACACATATGCTCCATGGCTGGGGGGGATGTAAGTGGTAGAATCACAGTTGTAGTACAGGGCTTTCTTGGCAATGTTCTTCAATATTTGCATACTTTTTTTCCTAAGACTATTTTAGCCTGAGAAATTATTTGCTGAAATATTCATGAAAAGTGAACATAAATGGGAATAAGTACTATTGTAGTGAATTAATGACAAAACATTAATATGCTCAGAAAAACTTGCATATTTTTTGCTTGGCCTTTATGTCTCTAGAAGAATAAGGTAAGATATTGAGCCCAATAGCCAATATGCTTTTTCACGGAATGCTACGATCTGGATTCTGGGGTCAGGGAACTCAGGCAATACAAAAGAATGAGATTTGGCCATGCGTAGTTAGCACAGAATGTTCTTATTGGAAGAAAAATTCTTTACAGGCTACGCATGAATGCAGTGGTGACAAAAAATATACGGTGACTCCCCAGTCACTGCGCAGTCACCCAAGCCGCTGCAGGCTTGATGTCGCGCAAGCCAGGTTGGCTCAAGGAGTCAACAGAAGTAACAATTCCCCAGCACAGAAAACTGAACTATTAAATTCCCTCACTTTTCTTTCCATAGTCTGTATTTCCTATTAAAGGTAGCTGTGAGGCTGTGTTTAAGTCGAGACCAGCGAGAGGCGGAGGTAGAAGGTTCTGTTGCAGCAATTTTTGTTCACCTGTTTGTATTACTACAGCGTCCTTGAAGACCCCTAGATTTGGTGCATTGCTGTGCTAGGTGACGTGCAACTACAGAGACAACGCTTGGCCTGAAGAACACCTAATTCCCTATTTTATTTCCTCCACTTGCGCCACATACATCATTCCCTCTTTGCTTTCAAAACTCCCGTTTCTGCTTGGACACCTTTTGTTCTCCAGTGCGTTTCACAGCTGCTTTCCCCGCCCCCCTCCCCTTCCTCCTGCCTGTTCATCAGCTATATCTTGTCTTCATCAAAACTAATGTAGTTAATTCTCCATTTTAAAACCAGGCTGCGGTGCCTGGTCCGCAGCTGCTTAGCAACAGCGACCCTCCGCATGCAGAGATAACAGGCAGGCAGGGATGCCAGTCTGAGTCTGGCCCAGGAAGGTGAGAAGAAAAAAAGGAGCAAGACAGATTGTCTCCCTCTAGGCTCTGACGCCGCCCGTCGTACTGCTGCACGCTGGCAGATATGTCGGAGGGGCTGGGTTTGCCTTCATTTCCAGAACTGGTTTTTCAAATAAACAATACCGGCTCAGCGCAGGACAGGAATCAGGTGCGCACAACAGAATATGTTTTGGAAGTATATATACGGATCTAAAATATTCCATCATTAAGCATTAGGCATGGATTACAGTGAATCAAATCCCAGCACTTACAGCTTCACATAAGCCCGAAGCATACCAAGGAAGAATGCGGATAACTTTATTACACAGAAATTAGGGGACCAAGTGTTGCAATGTCCAACGAGGAGGTCTGGCATTTCCAAGATGGATATGTAGGTACAGATCCCTTCTGTCCCAAGACTGCCTTCCAAAAATGCAGAGGAAACTGTGGGAAGAAAACTTTGGGGGTCTTCACCATCCTCTGTAGGTATTTGTATATGGGAATATACCTTGGCTCTCTGTTAAAAGAGTGTTTAAACCACATCTTCAGGTGAAAATCAAGAAATGCAAAAGATAAGACTCTGAGTGGGCAACATTGTCCTGGTTTCAGCTTAATTCAGAGTTCATTTTCTTCCTAGTAGCTGCTGTAGTGCTGTGTTTTGGACTTAGTATGAGACCAATGCTGATAACACGCTGATGGTTTAGTTGTTGCTCAGTAGCGCTTACACTAGTCAAGGACTTTTCAGCTTCCCATGCTCTGCCGGGTGCACAAGAAGTTGGGAGAGGGCTCAGCCAGGACAGCTGACCCCAACTGGCCAAAGGGCTATTCCATACCATAACGGCATCACGCTCAGTATAGAAACTGGGGAAGTTGGCTGGGGGGGGGCAGCGATTGCTGCTCGGGGACGGGCTGGGCATCGGTCAGCGGGTGGTGAGCAATTGCACTGTGCTGCACTTGTTTTGTATATTCTTTTATTGTTATTATTATTTTCTCTTTCTCTGCTGTCCTATTAAACTGCTTTTATCTCAGCCCACGGGTTTTAGTTTGTTTTTTTTTCCTGGTTCTCTCCACCATCCCACTGGGCCGGGGGGAGGGTGAGCAAGCGGCTGTGTGGTGCTTGGTTGCTGATTGGGGTTAAACCACGACAAACATCAATCACAAACATTCAGTGATGAAAACAGATCCAGATTATCTTAAAAATCTTATTACTTCAAAAATAAAAATCTGGAATACGAATTTAGGATTCAGATTATCTAGCGTTTGGGTAAAAATATTCTTTTACTTGAAGGCCAGGATAGTAAACATCTCTCCAGAAAGAGCTGTGAATATAAACTCAAGTGTAGCCAAGTCCAGACACTAGTCTTCATGCCTTCCACATTACCTCAAGTTGCAAAGGATGAATTTGGAGCAAGGCACAGTCACAATTTTGTTACGCCTTACAGGCTGTTGTAGATAAATTTCAGCTGGAGCTGCCTGCAGTGGCCCGCCTCAGTACATAGAAAGGAAAAAAGTTTGCTTAAATCCAGACTTAACCCAACTCAGAATGATCAGAAGAGACGTACTGTCTGGCCCTCCTTATCTTCACTCCTATCCTGCCTTTGCTGTGGGTCAGAACATCCAGTTTAGGGACAAAATGGAAGTAATTTCTTCAGTATGTTGTTTTCCCTCCACAAACTCAGGCTTAGCATATAGTTTTCTACATGCAAGAAATGTCATTTGTAGGAAAAGAGAACTATCAAGTGCATCTTTCCATTCTCTATTCTTCAAATACAACCGTTATTAAATTTCATAAACTGACTGCAACAGCAGTAATGAATCTTCATGCTTCTAGCCCTGCCCCAGTTCTGCCTCGTGCCCGTGTGGGAGTTCGGAACAAAGAATTCAACGCCTTGTCCACTGGGTAGACAGAAAGGCCTGTGCAAGATATCCCAAGGCAGATAATTCTGTGACATACAGCTCTTTTTATATCTTTATATATTTGTGTATCTTTATATAAATCTGAATTTAGAAATTTATATAAAGATATAAATATGCAAATTGATGTTCAGAGGTGACAAAGCACCCACCGTAAGTTACATTGAAGCTTTGGGAATCGTGGATATTTGGCATATTCGTGAGGCAGACATCACTTACTCAGGCATCTAAGGCTGCAGTTCTATGCTCAGCTGTGATTAGACAGCAGTGAAAGATTTGGTAGAAGCACGAACGTTTGCCTGCGATGCTCCGTATTCTCTCTGCTGTTCTCTGCATTTTCCTGAACGCCAATTAATTCTTGCTCCCTCCCCACGAGTGCTAACTGCATTAGTTGGAAGCCACATATGCATGTATTTGATAAGGTGATTGTTTTTGTCAAGCTGGAATTACGGTATAGATGTGTCTGCTGTAACTATTACTAAATTGCTGGTTTGATTTTCACTTATTATCAAAGACCCAATGCAGGACTCTGCATATGATAGTATAATTGCATTCACGTATGCTAACGAGCATGAGTGAATGACAGGTGGAGATCATCAGTGATGATGAAGAAAGCAGCGTTTTACTGGTAGTACTCCACAGATCTGCGGATTGAGCCTGAGCAAGTGACTTAATCTTTCCTTACCATCATTTCCCCAAGTGAGAATCCCTAGCACCCATAATTAGGCATTTTTGTAAACTGCATTAAGGTCTCCGAATGACAGGACCTATGTAAATGCAAAGTATTGTTGTTACTGTAAATGTATTGTTAATTTTGGATATTAAGCATTTATCTGAATGGCTTCAAGAACTTTGATTAATATTTATGACAGAAGTTTTTCAAAGCATTTTTTTTAATAGCCTCCCATATAATTATAATGGATATTTAAAAATTAGTAACTGTTGAAGAAGGTATAAGAAACACACAAAAGGTAATTCAGTAGCCAAGTGATAATGTGAATTCATCAGGGCTCAACCCTGTCTTGAAATATTAATTCATTTGCTGAATTATTCATTGCCTTATTTTATGCATTAATTAGTATCTTGGCAGTTTTGTAACTCGACCTCTTTGTGCACAGCAAACCAGGCAGGGATGTGACAGTGTCTTACACTGTTCACTAGTCCCTAAATAAGGACATTTTCATAATGTGATGAAAGCATCACTAAAAAATGACAAACCAGGTTGTTAATTCAATTTCTTACATACTCTTTATTCATTCACTTGACGTTACTAGCGACTGTGCATGTTACACATCTAAAATGTCACTAAATATTTTTTTCCCCACAGGCTTTACATGTTTAATTAGAGCGCCTTCAAAGTCATTAGCCATTCCTCAATACCAGTTGCTTTCAACTTTTCCCACCCTGTGACCTTATTTTCGAAGCACCTCCTTCCCATTGGTATACAGCGTGTAATTTTATGCACATTCAGAAAAACAGGATTCAACAGCTCTGTATTAAATAGGCACTGGATTATTCGTCTGCTTAAATTCAAGCCTAACCTGTGTATTGCCTAAGGAGCCACAGATTTTAAATGTGCAAACAAAATGTTCCTGCTGTTGCTAAGAGCAAAACTGCTATTGGGTCCTGATTACCGCAGCAAAATAGAACAGCTGAAGACATTCAAAAGTTGTCAGGATAAGTTATAGCCAGTTTCGTTGAAAATCTGACAAGGATTTTCTAGAGTTTATAGCCTGTTACAGTCTGTGCCTTCAGGAAAGTCTGAATGGAATTCAGTCTGGAATTAAACTTCTCTTAGTAAAAAATGTGTTCGGTCTTAGAAGGTGTTTATAAACCAAAAAAACCTAGACCACAAACCAAACTTTCAGAATGACTTGGACTCCTTGTTCAATCATTTCTGCTTTTAACTACTAAAGACATGCACACGTTGTTATCTATCAAATAGAAGACATCTGTGCGAGAACAAGCAACAGGATTTTGTATTAAACAAACAAAAAAAGCCTGGTAAAGTACGATCCATTAAAAAAAAATGTGAAGGCCTGCGGACAGTGCAATTCCTATTTCTGTGGGGCCCAGAAAACAACCCCTGGTGGTGTTCTCACACATGTTTTTTTTTCTCCTTGCCCTAGGGGGAGATATTTGAGGCTGCGGATCAGCCATCAACACTACACTGATGTCACTCCACAGCAAACCTCACTCGTTGGATCAGCTGTCAACACTACGCTGATGTCACTCCACAGCAAATCTCACCCGTCGTCAGCACTGCTGCCACCAAGATGCCTCAGTGTCTAGAGAAGGAATAGAAATCGGTTGACATTAAACCCAAACGAAAGCTTTCTAATTGCAAGAGCCGTTAAGACTGAAAAAAGCCCTGTCCGCACCGCCCGCTAACGGCGTTCCCTGTTCGTCAAAGTAAGATCCAGGCGTTGAGGGCCGTGCCGCTTCGGCCGTAGGCCCGGACGGTGCAACTGTATCGGCACGGCAGAGCGCCTGCCTTTAGAGCCAGGCCCGGCTGGGAAGCTGCCGCGTCTTCCCTGCCAAGCACACAGTCGTCCTCATCCTCACCAACGCAACTCTCGCACGCCGACTGCTGCCGCCGAGCCGGCCCCGAGAAGGCAACCCAGGGCTTNGGCCGCGCGGCGCCGGGCCTGAGGGGAAGTCTGCCACCGTTTCCGGGTTGGGCGGCGGTACCGGCTACCGGCACCATGTCGTGCGCCTTGGTTCCCTTCGGTCGCTTCCAGGACCTGGAGGCGGCTCGCGACTTCCTGTGCCCGCACCACCGCCAGGGCAGCGCCGCGGCCGGCAAGGAGAGCGGTGAGTCCGCCCCGCCGCGCCGGAGACCCGAGGGCCCGGCCCGGCCCGGCCCGTGTGGCGGCAGTGGTAGCAGTAGCAGTAGTAGTAGCAGCAGGAGCGGTGGGGGCGGGCCCCCCGCCCCCCCCCGGG
>VZTL01035439.1:8398-37543 GCA_013400535.1 Scopus umbretta | reverse complement strand
TTTTTTTTTTTTTTCCTTGAGGACTCTGCTTCCCCTTCCTGCTTTTCAGGCTGTTTGGATTGTAGTGTTTGGAGTGCCTCGATCCCTCTAGGTTTTTAGCCTTTTTCTGTCACTTCTCTTGAGATCAGTAAGTGCATGGCTGTGGGTTTTCCGGCAGCTCACTCCTTCCCTGAGCACAGGTAACCTCAGGCCTGCTCGGTCTCGGGGTGCTGCCCCGTTCCCTGCGGCGTGAGGCCTGCCTGCCTCTGGGCTGCTCTCCGCTCCCCGTTGGGGAGCCGGCAGCAGGTGGGTCTGGGTCTGCTCCTGCAGCAGGAGGCCCGTTTGCTGCCTCTCCTGGCTCCTCCGTCTCACCCCTTCCACGTCCCCCAAGATGTCTCGGGAGCTGGGTGAGTGGCGTGGAGGAGGCAGCAGCAGCAGAAGGGATCCAGCTGGCCTCACGTAATGCGACATGGTTATTCTAGGCAGGAGATCTGATGCAGAAAATGTTGGAAAAATGCAACAAATATATTCTTTCTGAATAAACATGTCTCGGATGCTTGATTCTTTTAAGTGTTCATCTCTGTACTTGTTAGGTCAAAAGACGTTTTGCCAGTTCAACTAGATCAAACTGGGCTTACCTGGTAAATGGAAAAGAATAAATCTGTGTCTCTTTGGGAACCTCCCACTGCCTCCAAGAGCGACTTGCTGTGCCTCCTCCAAGTTCTCTGTCGTGGAGCTAGGACAGCTGTAGTCAGGACTTGAGTGTATCTGATCCAGGAGTAAGAAAAAATATGGTAACAAATGAAGAAATAGGATATTGCTTGTTGAGAAGGAATTGTTTAGTTTTCCCCATGGAGACAATAAGCCCTGTGGTAGTTGGAAGCATAGGCTGTGCTGGCCTTCCACATTTTATGCAAAGGCTCCTCTCTGAAGCGGGCTGAGGTGCTGGATGAACTTGGTTACACAACATACTCAGAAATCCAAACCGTCATTTTTTCGAGCTACATTCTGTTTTCAGAAAAGCTCTTAACTTGCTTATCTGTGAGGAGGAGGAGGCAGGACTGCCACAGTGACACTGTGTGCTGCGGCTTGGCACCAGGTTAAGAGGACCCTGAGGTCAGTGACATTAAGAGCTCCTGGGGCAACCAGTTACCCTTCATGGAGACAGAATCAGAGAATCGTAATTGAGGTTGGAAAAGACCTTTCAAATCATTGAGTCCACCCGTAAACCTTACACTACCAATAGGATAAAAGCTCCAGAATTGCTTCTGAGGGTCCGGTCTTGCCAATGATTATGTTCTTGTAACGGACAACTAGCTCTGCTGTGCCAGAAGATGAGCAGGTCTTCTGTTGGAAGGAGGAGTTCTGTGTCTTACACGCTTTTGAAAACCTCATTCAAGTCCTGCAGTTACACTGCCTACAGCTGTTGAAGAAAATGCCTCTCCTTTGCGTTGGCCAGTGGGTACATTTTGTGGATTTTTGCCTCGTTTTGTGCAGTTTTGGGAAGGGTTGTGGAGTATTGCTCTGCTGTGCAGTCAAAACTTTCTCTTCCTGGCTGTAGACCTGGGTCGCTGCCAGATAGTGGCATGGCAGCGTGCTGCCTACATGAGCTTTCACATGGAAACGAGAACTGTAGGCTTCAGAACAGACCCTTCTGTTTGGCCAGCTTCTCTTTACTGTACATTTCTTCCCTTCTACCTTCCTGGTTTGTTGTTGTGGCCTCACCTAAAAAAGCTAAGCATCCAGCCTCCTTCAGGATCCAGCATCTGCTCAGAGAGTACTGAAGGCAAGGTACTCTCCAAGTTCAAGCCCAGGTGCCATTTACACTTCTCCAACTTGCTGTGTTGCTGAAGACCCATACTGTCAAACTGTGTATGGGTATGGCTTCTGCACTCCTGTATCTGAGCATCAGTAAAGCGGAACACGTATTACAGATTTTACTTTAGAAGTTTGTTACGCTACCTCTCTTTGTTCTCTCTCTTTCATGATTTATTATGGTGCCAATCAGTATACAAAATCCGTTGCTGTTGTAAAGGCTCTGTGGGGTCTTGCTAGTTTACGTCAGTGGCAGTTTTGGTCAGCTGTACTTCAGTTTGCTTGAACCCTGGTACAGAAATACTGTGTCTGGCGTTATCTGCTGCCAAGGCAGTTTTCTCTCATATCTTGAGTATCTATGTATCTGTGTATTCTGTACATATAGCACTGCTTTCACTAGAGAGGTGCTTTGGGATGGTTGTGCATTTACAAAAAAAAAATAAAAAGAAAGAAAAAGCTCTTTGACATACTTAAGTAAACTTTGGCAGATATGTTTTAAAAATAAATATTGGATCAGTTCCTCTTTTATTTCCTTGTCAGTGCCTGAGTTCAATATTTGGCCCTGGAAGAGCTGTGAATGGCTTAATTAACAGCCAAAGCAGAGCTCTGGGAGGCAGGTGTTTGGATTGTGTAGGAATTTGCTGATAAGAGTCTTTATTGGAGGGGAAACAATGCTTTGATCTATGCTATTGGCAGGTAAAGGTGTTCAGGTTCCTTTTTTTGCAACATGCTAGGGTTTACATAGAGAATCTTGAGGTGTACATTCATATTAAATTATTTGCAGCTTTTTTCCCCTGTGTTTTATTTGTTTATTTTAGAAATAAAATTGCTTCAGGTACAACTTTGATTTGCTTCCTTTAAATTCCAACGAAACGGTACGCTCTTTCTCCAAAATCTTTCCACTAACTTTTTTCCTGTCTTGCTTATATCTCTACCTCTGTTTATATTTTTTCATATCTTGAAGCCTATTAAAATTAGAGCCTGGTAGAGCTGGATTTCTGTGACACAGCAGGTATATGAGGGAGATCTAGTGCGATGATGTGGGTAAAATAAAAGTGCAGCGCTCCTTTTTCCCTTCATTTCAGTGTGTAATACATCTGGGTTTTGCAGTTTGCACAGTGATCATTGATCAAGTTTTAACACCCTCCTCTTGTCATAAAACTCCAAAGGCAAGGAAGGCATGGTAGTCTTTCCTAGGCTTCCCTTTACTGGAATCAGATAAACCCCTTATTATCAGAGACTGCTTTGATCTAGGGTGCACTAACTAAATATATTCTTTGCTTCAGGGAAATATAAGTAAGAAGGGAAGCTGCCCTGAATTGCTGTGTGGGTTAACCTAAAGTAGGTTATTTTGTGGCACGCAGGAGGGTTTCCAAGTTACACCTAGGTGCAACAGTAATGAGCTTATTCTAACGTGAATTGATGTTATAATTATGTCAGTGCTAAGTCTTAGCACCGAGTAAGCCAGTAATACTTCTATTTTCGTTTTCCTTTTTTAATAGAGATCCTCGACCAACCAACCAACGCGTCAACAAGCATGTAAATAATGACACCTATCTTCGGGTTCAAAACCTGACCATCTTAGTCAGAAACATTAAGACCTACTATCAGGTAAGGTTTTTGTTCCCTGCTCATTGATCTGTAGTGATTGCTGTGGTGTTTCAGCTAGTGCAGGGGCTGATGGCTCAAAAAGAAGCTTGCTACAGGAAATGGATAGGAAATTGTTTTGTGTAAAAGAGCTTTCAGCTGTGCTTTACTTACGAAACAACAATATGGCTACCTTCTCTATCCCTCGTGGCCAGAGGCTGCTTGCCTACCCCCATCTTTTTTAAAGAAGAAATTGTGCTCGAAGGTTGTGATAGCACTTGGAGATACGGGTAGTAAAAAGGCTTTTTTTGTGGTGGGGTTGTGGGGTGTGTATGTGAAGGGGTTTGCTGAAATTGTAATAATGTTTTTGCATATAAAACTTGTTTAAAACAAGTAACCTTCTCTTAAAGGGGTTGCCAGCAAATAAATCGTTATGAAGAAATGTCTTTAATGCTAGACTATAAATCTCGAATTGATACACTATTAATTAGTTAAAATAAATTTGTGCTTATCTTGAAGGTAGACTTCTTATGCTATGTACAGTTCTTGGGTGTTAAAGCAGTTGTTTGTTCTGAACTCCTTCTGTAAGAGACTTAAGTGCAGGAATGACTGCAAATTCTCACAAATAGCATGCTTCTTGGGCAACATCCTTGAACTGACTGTTAGTGTTCTGCTGCTGCAATAGCACTCTCCTAAAACTAGGGTGGTGACAGCTGAGTGCTTTTGCAGACTTAGATACATATTGGATGCTGCTGGAAAGCCCTAGGAGTGAATTCAGTTACTCTAAATAGAATTTCTGTATATGCACTGTTGTGTATATTTAGACACCTTAGTGAGAGCAGTAACTGTTCTACTGTTTCCTTTGTACATGTGTTCTGCCAGATTTGAATGCTGTGCAGTATAAACCAGCCTGAAACCACTGAGGACTGTTAAATAAAACGTTCCTCTGCATATGCGACTCAATCATATAATGGACAAAACAGCTAAAGTCAGTGCACTCATCCTGGACACTTCATGTTTTCTATACATGTAGAAAGTCTCTTCTGTGTATTGGCTTTGTCTTTAAAATATGGAAGAGATGTCATACTTAACTACAGTTGTGCCTTTTGATGCCATTCACTTCCAGAGCTTGCCTACTGCTGTTCCATGTTATTGCCACTACTCTGCCTCTGGACTTGCTTAGGGAAGCCTAACAGAGAGGGACTTGTGGAAAAAGTTGGACGGGGCGGGTGACTCATCTGTGCAAGTTCCAGTGGCCTGCTAGAAAAATGGAGCGTGTAACTCAGGT
Organism: Scopus umbretta; assembly: GCA_013400535.1. Lineage (NCBI taxonomy): Eukaryota > Metazoa > Chordata > Aves > Pelecaniformes > Scopidae > Scopus > Scopus umbretta. The sequence continues at coordinate 32,874 of VZTL01035439.1, read as the reverse complement.
TTGAGATGACACAGGAGGGTATTGTGTATTTCGGAAGACGGCTGACCTGTGTCTCAGTTGTTGAGAACTGGAGATGCTGATGCAATGTGATGTCATTCCTGAGACTTGTGATTTCTAAGGGGAAATTCTGTTTGGTCATAACTAGAGGCTGAAGGGGTTTTTTTTTTTTTTTGTTTCTCTGTTACCCACTGAACAGTGTAAATGTATATGGAGTTTTCAAGGAATAAAGACCATGTTTAAGGACAGTGACAGGACTAGTCTTTCTCCTTCTCTCCTCACCCCCACAAGATTTACAGTCTGAGAGTCTGGTCCTTCAGGTATTGAAAACTTCAGGTGTTGAAACTCTGAAGCTTTTTATTCATGCGAGTTTTTGTTTCAGAGCTGATAATCTGACCTCTTAAAAGAGTACCTGAAGAGAAATCAGATTCAGGAACAAAGAAAAGTGATTCAGAATCACGTGATATGTTGCTTGGTGTCTTGTGGACCTAGCTGTTGAGTTGTGCAGTCATAATCCAATAAAGCTAGTAACAACTAAAATGGGTGAAGAGGCAGGGTTTTCAACGGGATACAGTAGTTGAGGCTTGCACTAGCAGGTATTACAGTGATGTTCCTGTTGTAGTCCAGAAATTAAGTACTATGAATCTTGCTGCCTGAAGACTATATATATAATGTATGTAAAAAAGCAGTCATGAGAGCTGATTATTCTTTGCCTTTGGTCCTGAAAATCTGTAATTACAACAAAATTTAAAATAAAATCACATTTTTTGTGATGATAACATTGTATAAGAAACTTATTTGTCCTTGTCACAGTCACATCTTCAGGGCAAATCCAAGGTCTCGATGCTAATCTGAGATTCCCTTTCATGTGGTGGTGTGCAGCCTTCAACTCTGTAGTCTGGGAGGAGTTAAGGCCATCTATGCTGTAACTGAGCTCTGTGTGTGACTGATGCTGAGTATAATGTTGTGTCTGTACTAATGGCTCTGTTAAATATTTGGAGGGTTTCTTGTGTTTTAGAATCTGATAAAAATAGCTTTTACTAGTTTTTTCAACATGCAACTGAAGGGATACTTCGGATTATATTAAATATTGTTAGGACTTCTCTCTTGATTGTTAGGGATTTTTTTAAATAGGTTGAAGTTGCGGGCATTGTTTGAAGTACATTGTTTGAAGTAGTATTAATACATTAGCTTAAGTTAAAATGAGGGTGGTGTCTTACTGACTGGAAAAAAAAAAATTTGGTTGCAGAGTGGAAGTGGAAGGGAAAAGTTCCTGACAAAGAATAGGAACATGAATTTGCTGCTTCCTCAAGAGAAACAAAATCTCTAAAAATACAGTGTTAGCCTTGACATTTTACATTCTGTTTCATTTAATGGACCCAACTCAAGTTTACGGCTCAGTTACTGAATTTGGTATACCAAGTCTCCTAGAATGAGGAAAATGCTTCCTCCTGCTTTACTGAAGGGCATTGGTAGGTATGAAAGAATACTTGCCCTTCTCTGCACAGGGCAGGAGTGATCAAGAATATGATATGAATTTGTGGTCCTGTAAACTATATCTGAGGAAGGTGACATAAGTGCCTACTAAAATTAACTCTGATATTCAGAAGCTAGTTGACATTTTGGATCATATAATTGTCTTGTATATCTATATCTAATATCTGATTTCTCTTGTATTTGTATAGCTAATCTCTTTGTTAAAGCAAAATTCTCATTAATACAGATAATACTACTTCAGAAAACAAGCACAGATCTAATTCAGAAGTGTGAATCCAGGCATTCTCCACAGTGCTGGAGCTTTCCTGATCTCTTAGGCTGAGGGTCTGTGCTTGGAATGACTGAACAAACCAGCTTATTGGTAGAATCTGGCTTTGATTTGAGCCATAAAGATCAGTTCCTATCTGTGCTTCAGCAGGCATAACTTGGGAGGGTTAAATGCAATGAAGAAGCCTTTTTCCAATTCAAATAACCTCTCATTTTTAGAAGTTCATTGACTGAATTTGTTCATTGACAACTTGCTGAAGAGTTGTCTCGCAACTTTCAGCTGCATACAACTGGATTGCGCATGGCTACTAGAAACAACACAGTGTCAAGAGTCTGAAAATGGGGGACAACATTGGTTGCTGCAGGCTTTGGGTTTTTTTTTTAAATTGGGTATGTGATATTTGTTACTGGTGATAGCAGGCAACATCTCTGCATTTCCCTCTCTGACCAGTTGGAACTTTGCAGGTCTGTTACGGCTTGAGAGGCCCCTCTTTTGAAGCCAGGCAAATGACTCATTTTGCTGTGGGATTTCATGAGCATTCAAGAGAAGCTGTCATTAATTCCATTTAATAACTGTTACAGCACTGGTTTGCTGGAGAAGCAGCTGGTCATAAAACTTCTGGAAATGGTGCCACAACTTAGAAAAGGGCTGAGCACAGCAGAACGTGTTCATTGCTCATAGTGTGAGCTTTGTGTGTGTCTCTTCTTGCTCTGACTGAATTCAGACACTTGGCTGTCTCTCTCAGACTGCAATTCAAAATGGTTTTGTAAGCAATAGTTTATTACAGAGAATTACAGGTTACTGTCTGTAACTGCAGTGAGGATGTTGATTAAAGGGGTCAACAGAGAACTGAGTGTATTGGAGAAGAGATGCTCATCCAATTCTCACTGGTGCAGGTGTTGTGACTTCACCCTGGTCAAAGGATGAAGTCTTTGTCATGTCCTACAGCTAACCAGTGTATACGGAACAGATTGACCTCCAGCTGTTGTCTACTACCTTGTGTTGGTAACATAGCTGGGAATGTTGGTCCTTGGCTAGCCAAGTGCAACACAGATGAAATTACCTTGCTGTTCCTGAGCTTTGCCTTCACTTTGAAATGCTTCTATTGTGAGCTCCACTAAGGATTATCTACCGGTCCAATTAAAATGGCTTGACAGTAGTTCAGGTGTGAGTACTGCAAGAGTGAACCACTTTTGGCTTCACTGAAGTAAGCACTCTTGACCCTTGCTGACAGTGAGTTGGTATGGCCGTAATGCCCTGGGGCCTTGTGCTTTTTTCCAAAGGGTGATTAATCCCAGTTGTGGCAACTATCTTCATAGTGCTGTGGCACTATCCCTGTTTCTGGCAGAGTTTGTTGGCCATGTTAAAAAAACAAAAAACAAAACAACTCCAAACCCTTAAGCTGCAGCAACCTGTGCAAGAGCTCTTATTGTTACTAGTGCTGTCACTTCTGATGATGGAAGAAGAAAGATCAAAAAATCTGAGGGGTGTTGGCCTATCCCTTTGCTGTGCTGTAGAAAATATCTAAATCCTGTAGGTGCTCGTACTTGATGTGTCCATGTAAGAACAGCTGCCCTGATGTCTGCAACAGCTGGAGAACATGCTCAGACCTATAGAGTATTGGAAGAGGCCCAAGGTAGGGCTGGCAGGGGAAGCTTGAAGTGTCTTTGTTCTTCTTCTGCTCGTGTGTAAATCCTTGGGTTTAGGGTTTTTCTAAGGAATAAAAAATCATTTTGATACTGGTTTATAAAAAAATGAAATTTATGAAAGGATCTGTTTTGATGCCAGCTAGTTTCCTAACCTTCAAAAATGCCACTAATCACTCCAACAGTATATTCTGCACTCTCAAGCAAGAATTCCTGCCATTTACATGAAAAACTTGAGGTTGATGGAGAGAAGAAGAAAAAAAAAAATGTGATCATCCCTTGGCTAGTCCCTGCACAGGTATTAAGGCCACATCTGGAGTATGTGAATGAGAAATGCTGTTGGAAGAAATGCTGCAATGTGGTCATGGCTGTATTTTTGTTGCCTATATTTCCTGCAGTTGTGGCCACTAAATACTTAGCAGATTACTTCATGTTTCTAAATAGGTTGGAAATATATCTTCATTTAAAAAAAGAAATTGTACTGAGGCACAGTTCTGAAACCAGTTGTGACTGTGTGGCTTGTGCAGCTTCAATAAGATACTCATAACCCTTAGCATTTCCATTAAAGTGAGGGTATGGGGGAGTAAAGATGAAACCACTCACTGAATTTTTAGAGACTGTATTGCCACAAATCCTGCCCTCCCCACCTGAACTCACTTAGCTGGGCTCAGAGATAATGGTGAGCAAGGATGCCTTACTTCTCTGAAGAAACATGCCTTAGAAATGTGTCCTTCTCCTTTTACTTGGCTGCTCTATGTTTGTGTAAAACAAGTACAAGCAGCAGGGTTTTTATGAGGCATGTTAATAGGGGGTTAGGTGCCTGTGAGTTTGGCTGTTGCTGTGAGTGGTTTTGTGCTGGGGCTGTTTCTAACCTCCAGAAAAGAGAGACCATTTTGTCTTCAGGTTGGGACAAAAGCTGCTTCTCCTGGTGGGTCAGTGAAGGTCTTGCAATGCCAGTAGCTTCCAGATCAGTAAACAACTCCTGCTTCTGTACTTGAAGTGTTGAGTCAGGTTTAGAGTTCTTGACTGGACTGCAAAGAGAAATTCAAACTTGGAGCTCCAGATTTGGGCACAAGTTATGAACTGGCAACTGTACTCAAGCTATAAATAAAGTTCTGGAAGTAGCAACGTCATCTTCTGTGAGTTTAAATCTTTCCCTACTAGGCAGGCTAGTTCTAGTGGGCTAGTAATCCAGTCCTTAGCAAAGTAAACACCAAAATGCTAGAAATGCACATAAATGCGCACATCCTGAAGTCAAAAAGCATTCCTGTGTTCTGAGGGGGGGAGTTTGTACCCATAATGGCCTACTGAATTAGATAAAACTAGACTTTTTTTTTTGCTAGCCTTGTCCATTTGGTGTGTTAAACTACAATATACCTGGGTGACTGCTTTCCTTTGAGTCCTGTTCCCTAGAAATCTTAATTTGGCAGCTTGGCTTAGAGGGGAACCTTTCCTCACCTTGAGCTTTAAATTTCAAGATTATTAACAGAGAATGTCAGCTTTCTCAAGAGCAAGTTATCAGAAGCTTCAACAGATCAGCTCTTTCTAATTCAAATACTTTGCTGATCTCATGTGCTTTTAAGTGTATGTTCTCTCCCTTTTTTTGTACAGTTGAGCGGGCTGTATGCATACAGCTTCCCGAATTGCTTCTGGATTGGCAATTGTGGTGTTGTACCTACCAAAGGTAGCATGCACGTTCTCGTGGCCTTAAGTTGCAGCTGTGCAAAGAAACAATGGTGAGCGGCCACTGAGCCTCTCTGTCTTTTTCACAAGTCTGTAGTAAATAAGTTAGTATGACAAATAAGTTAGTACTAAGGTACTATTGTAAAGATGCTCTGTGTTTCAGTAAGGTGGTGCGCTAGGACTTGGGAGATTCTGCCAATGGCACAACCTGGAGTAGAACCTTATTAGCTTTGTGTTTATTTCCACTTCTAGTTATCATTTGACTTCTCTAGTTAGTTTAAACTTGCTACAGGCACAGACTGTCTATATGTATTTATGCAGTACTTAGCTTAATGAGGCCTTCTTGCTTCTGCAGTGATAAAAATGTTTTGAGTTAGGTTTTCTGATCTGCAGTAGCATGATCATGAGGCATGAAGGTTGCATGCAAGACTGGTATTATGGAGACATTCAGTTATTGCAGTGATGGGTGGAGGGCAAGGGAGTGACTGGCCTTGACACAGGCATTTTGGGAAATGCTGAACCAGTGATGTTAGTCTCTGATTTAGTCCTTCGTTTGAAAGTAGCGGCACCGCTTTGCTGCAAGTGGAACAAACGTAAGAATCGCAAAGATCATGATTGTTTTGTATGGGTCCTGTTACCAAGCATTTTGTGAGAAAGAGGTGGAGACAGGTAACTCATCACTACCATTCAGACTGTCTGATGCTTTTTTTTAGTGAGAATTGTCTTGCTGTTTTCCAGAAGAACTAGACAAAGCAAACATTTCTGTTTCAGAGTCGAAATAAGTTTCTGCCAAGGTCAGTTTGAGAAGTGTTCCCAGGTTGGTGAGAGCTACCATTTCAGGTGGCTAGTAGCCTGCTGTCAGACACCTGACTGAGACTGCTGGCTGTGATTCTAGGATGCATTTCAGCTGATACATTGAATGATGTCTGGAAGTTTAATGGAGGACTGAGCTTAGAGAGACATATTTTTTCCCCTGAGGCTCCACATGCATTTTAATACAGAATGAAATAGTGACCTCAAACAGATGGAAGAGAGTAGGGTGGCTTTTAAAATGTTTTATTGCCTGTAATTTCCTCGAGCTAGAATATGGGAAAGGGTAGAATAGGCTGGCACGTATCTGTGTAGTCTTGTCTTCATTTTGCTTAACAAGCTAGGGGGGTGTGAATTCATTGTGCGGACAAATGAAGAAACTGAGGCAAGAAAAGAGAGGAGCAGTGTCCTAAAATGTGGAGGCAGATGGAGGTGACCTGTAAAAATCTTACAGTATGGAATAGCTGTTTGGTTCCCCCACAGCAGTGTTTACTAAACCTCTGACATGTTAATTGAAAACAATTCTTGGGATGTCTGAATTACAGAACACATCCACTGTATCATTTACATGGCTTAAAAAGGGTAATGTGAGTGTGTGGCTTTTCTTGATGAAAGCCAAGGCCTAATGTTAACCTTCTAGACTGTTGCTGTGATTTCCAATGCTAAAATCACAGCGTCTGTCAGTATTTTAGTTCTCTTCTACATACATATTTTTGGATATTAGGTTTAAGGTGTAAGTCACTGTTCAGACAGTCTAACCAGACAGCCGTGTTCAGTCCTGCTGCCTAGATTCCAGGCAAATGTCCCATTTTTGTCAGCTGAAACTTTGTGAAGGAGGGAACCGAGTTTTGTAGAGCCTACCAATTTTGGGTAAGTTAGAAAATAGCCTGCATGCCACTTGTAGCTGAAAATAGCTCTGAGCTTTATTTTTGCTAAAAGATAATAATAAATGAAAGTTAAAGATTGCTTTATTGCTTGTGTTTGTGTAATGGATTCCATGTCACTTAGTCCTTTTCATTAAAAAGTCTTTAAAGAGACAAGAAGATGAATCCCACAAATGTATGAAGTATGATTGCAAAGCAAAGCCCCTAATTGCATAGCAGTTCCTGAAGAAAATATTTTCTGCTTTTTAATGGCAGGTGGCAAATGAAGGTGACTTATTTTCTTATTTTATTTGCATTTTCTGTCTGAAAACATCCAGTGTCACTTTTACTAAGGGTGTTGTCACGTGCTATATTGTGGCACAGTGCATTCCGTCCACAGTCTTGCTCTTGCACAACTCTGGCTGTGGATTAAGGCTTGGTGTCAAGGCTTGTTCTCATCAGTTCCAGTGATGTCTGTGACCCTGTGGTGCAGAGTGAGCAAGGATGTCTCTTTGTGCCTCTAACTCAGCTGACCTAGGCTTTCTGCTCCAGTAGCTTTGTAATTAGCTTTTGTTACAAAGGTCTGTAACAAACTTGCACCTTTTTGTACACTGCTTTTTTTTTTTTAATGACTGTAAGCAATACTTCCACAGTGTGCTTTCATCAGAGATGGATGTTTGGGATTTCTTTTAAAGCAGTGCTTATCTGTCCTTTTGAAGGCATGATTATTGGTTTCAGAAATGTGTGGGAGATCTTGGATAGAACATCGTATCCAAATGCGGAGTTGTATTTACTTCTGAAAACAAAATGTGGTTTGCATTGTAAAGATCTGCTTGAGCTTAAGTTGACATACAGTACTTATGACAAATGTGAATGTTCTTGGGCCAAGAAATGGGTGTGGAGTTTGTAAGTCATCTACCCTGGTTAAGAATGACGAGATTTACCATTCCAAGCCAGTCTCTGGACCTGAGGAGGCAGCACACCTGGTGACAGGAGGAAGTTTTAGTGTGCTAGTTTCTTTGCTGAAGACAAACCACAAGAAAGGGTGTATTTCTTACTTTACGTGGTGTACGGACTTTACGCTGGCACAAATTAGAGAAGGCACCTGCTCGTGAAAGCACAGAAATTGAAATGCTGTCACTAGCTCATGCATGTGTACATCTCCCATTTGCAAATATGTTGGTCTTTAAAAGGAAGGATTTAAAGAAAGCAAACTCTAAAGACCAAATAAAACAGCAAATTAATGAATGTGCACTGTACTTTAAGCAGAATGACTTTTGTACAGCTGCTTAGAAGGGCTGTTTGAATATAAGCTGTGTGTGAGCTGGTGCCTCTCCTGTTTCCCGTTATAATTAAGAGATGGAGCTGAAGGGGAGTTAAGTGTTTAAATTCTGCTGGGTCCTCATATGGCCAGTAAAAGTGCCTAAATAAATATGCTCAGCAGACTGAAATGGCCCCTGTGGAGCTGTCACTGTCTGTTGTCTTTCATAGTTAGCATTATTAAAAGTCTCTAGATGTTTATTTAATTTGTTTTTTAGACTTTGAATGACATCGTTAGTGCCCATTAGGTGATCAGGATAACAGTGATAGACATCTGCTCCTTTGGGGGGTGGCAGGAAAGACTTGTGGTCTTTGCACAAAGGAAAAATATCGTCCTGTCCTGTGAAAATGATTCTTTAGTGGGTTATTAATATTTTTAAAACTTTTAAACTATAATAGGTGGTGTTCTTCCTCTAAAGAAATCATCTTTATTTACCTGATGTTAAAGAACTAATTTCAAAAACATCTAACTTCTTTTGCTTCTCAACCTTACAGCAAACAAGTAACGTAAGTTTCCTGTGGCACTTTAAAGAGAATTTTTTTTTTTTGTAATGGTGATCCCACCTGTAATATATCCACTGGAAAGGTATTTGTAAGGGAGTGCAGCATCCAATATGTATCGCAGAAAGACCTGTTTGGCCTGCAGTGTGTTAGAAGGAAAGCGGAGGGTGGTACTGAGGTTAATGCCTGGTTTATTTTGGAGCAGCTGTGTTACAATAAAGCTAAGTGGCTGGAGTCCCACGGGAGGCATAAGCATTTACTACTACAAACTGGAAGGAGGTGAATTTCTTTTTAAGTTTTGATATTAAACACAGAATTACTGTGTATGTTAAAAGGCTCACTTCTCAGGATGCAGGTTCCAAAGAAACAGAATCAGTCCTGAGAAGCAGTTATTTTAAAATTAAAGCATGCTTCAATTTAACAAACAAACAAAACCCCAAACAAAACAAACCAACCCAAACAAAAAAAAACCCTGGAATTTTACTAGTTACCTGTTTGAGTTACTTGGAGTCTCTCAAGGCTGTGTAGTTACTTCAAAGCAGAACTACAATTTAACTACAAGGAGTTGCCTTTTAATGTAATACATGTCTTAAGGTCACTTCTTCAATTGTGATCTTTCAAAAAGTGGAAAAAAAACTCCAAACAAACAAACAAACAAAAAAAACCCGAAAAAACCAACCAAACAAAAAAAAACCAAACCACACACCCTTTGTGTTCTGTGCTTTCCTGAATATGAAAAAGCTGTGTGTCAGTATGAAGGCTTTGTCTTTGTTTTCAAGGTTTGTGGCAAATGTTTATCTGAACAGCACATCGATATATCTTTACTGCTTTATGTGCAGACTGCGTGAGTCTGTAGTAGAGGACCACAAAAACTGCCATTGGAAGCCTTGCTTACACTTCAGTGCTCTGACGCTTAATCTAGCTCCCAGTTGCCAGTCATGCAGAAGAAACTAAACCAGAGCGCTCTAATTCTCAAACTTGGTTGAGCTGTCCTGTGTTTCTTCCAGTGTGCATTTCCTTTGTTGCCTGAGCCAAAATCTTGATTGAAAAGGTGATTTTGATCTCCCTTTTTCACTTAGCCCATTCTCTTTATAAATTGCTGGGTCAAATTCTGTGCTACAGAGGGATTCAAATTTCAATCATTTGTTATTGCTTGAAGACTTGTCTATATAAGACAAAGCCACAGTTTAGCCTCTTGTTTCTTAAAGCATCTCTGTTAATTTGCAATTGCATGTTCTTTGTATAACATAGGACCTGATTTTAAGTGGCACTGACTTTCTCAGACTGACTTGATGCAACTTGAGATGCCGAGCATCTTGCATAGCGGCATCTTTAAGCAGTTTTGCTTTGATACCCTTGGATATTGTGAAACCAGAGCTGCCTGCCAGATCATGGTTTGTTTTGGCTCTCCTCCTTGACAGCATATTGCAGCCTTTACCATTATCAAGGTATTTATCACATTATCAGTACTTAAAGATTTTGCAGTGTTTATGGCAACTGTTTTGAGTATCTGCAGGACTCATCCTGAGTTCTTGACTGCTTTCCCAATCTTGGGCTTAGCAGGACACCTAACTTTGGAGGCTTTGAGTGCTCTGCCCAACCTGCTAGTGAGAGATGCACTTGGATGAGTTGACGTGACAGAGCAGAAATCAGTTGGTTTTGTAACAATCTGAACCGAACTGCTCTACTCTTCCAGCACACAGACTTTGCAGTCAGGCTTGTACTCTGTCACCTGTTTATAAAGGACAGATTGTTTGAAGTTTCTTTTCACTGTGCTTATAAACAAGTAGAAATACACTTGTAACCAATGCCTTAACCTCCTGAGACTCTACAGGGAAAAATCTTAAGTATTAAATACATTAAGAAAAACTCCAGAAACAAACAAAACCTCCCCCCAAAAAGAACCCCAAAATAGACTACCTTGATCTTACTGGTACTCCAGCAAGTCTCTCTCATCAGGCTGCGTTAATCCTAATTCCTCGAAGTCCTTTGTAAGTCAAGAAAGTTAATAGTGAAGTGTTATTTTCTTTATGTTGGCTAAATGCTGCAGAATGATGCTTAAAGCATAAACAAGCTCCTGATTTGCTCTGCTTTCTGTAACGGGTAGCATACAATTCTCAACTTAAAACTTCAGTATACACTGGAGTCTTGGTGCTTCCACCAACCATATTTAATATGCAAAGGAGGTGACAAGCAGATGCATTCAGCACATTTGTTTTAAATAAGCTTTTTATATGACAGTCTTTAATGTACCTCTATAGCACCACAAAAACAGAGGCTATAGCTTACTGGTTGTGTGTGTGATACTTTTGCATGGGTGAATCCGAGATTCTAAAGCAGCTGTCTGACCAGCATGCCAAAGCAGGTTATCAGGTTAGCCCTAGATTGAAGTAATTATAGTCTTTTTTCAACTATATAGTGTTGCATTTCTCTCAGTTTATCTGTTTTGTGTTTGTGTAACTGGTAGAGAGGTGCTGCTGAAAGATATATCTGTGTAAGTGGAGAAAAGGCTGGGGAAATACTCAATCCTTGTTTTTTTTCATCCCAAAACAAAGACATAGTTAAAAAAACCCCAAACAAACCAACCCAAACCCCTTATATCAAACATTTGCATCAAAGGCTGCTTTTTTGAACTGTATGCTTCATTGTGTGTGTGTTGGTTTTTTGGTTTTTTTTTGTTGTTGTTTTGTTTTTGTGTGGGGTTTTTTTGTTTGTGTGTTTTTTGTTTGTTTTGGTGGTTTTTTTTAAGTAAATGCACTGTACAGATGCATGCTGTGACCTTACAATTGCTTCCTTGTTTATCTTCTCTGTTGGTGCTAGTGATGGGGAGTGGTTGACTACCACAGTATCTTTCTGCTGGTATACATACAACTGTAATTTTTTCTTTGCTGAGATGATAAGGAATGGTTCCCATCTAATACACTACCAACAAATTGTGAAAGAGACAAGTGTACAAGTCTGGAGATACCTGGATCTAGCTGGCTAGCATAAGACATGTTATTTAATGACTTTGTGTATGCAAAGAAGTGTTCAAATGCCATGCTGGAGTTACAGTGCAGTGCTTTTTGCTGGGGCTCTGAAATGTCTTCTAGAAAGGTATTCTTCACTCTTCCTGCTAGTCTTAAATTTGGAAAGGATGTGAAAGATTTTTCTACTCTGTGATGCAAATCTCAAAGCCTCAATGAAGTTGTGTGTTCATAAAAAGGCAGAATTTGGCTCTTAACATTAACTGAGATCTGTTCACTGCACTTACTACAGTGAGGATGGGAAGAGAGGGAGGTTTTTGTGTCAGTTTAAGCACTCCCAGTTTGTTTAATCATCATCCACTCAGTGTGATACAGACCCTTTTGAGTTCCACATCTTTGGCACACACTGCTGCTGTATCAAAGAGAAATTATGAATGGAGTGAACTGGTTTCCTGGCACTTGGGAAACCATCGGAGTTTGTGCTTAACAGCACAACCAGGCTGACTAATGTAGTACAACATTAGTACATTAAATACCCGGCAGCCTAAAATAATTTCTGTTTGCAGGGATAAGTCTTTTTTTGGTTGGCTTGTTTTTATTTTTTTAGTATATCATCTAAACAATTATTAAACAGAGAAAAATAACATTTTTTAAAATTATTGTCCTCTAAGAAACAAGCTAGGAGAGGGTAGTGTCTAACTACTACCTCCCACCTTTTTTAATGACAAGTCATTAATTTTCCTTTGATATTCAGAGCAAGTCTGTTCCAACTCCCAAGACATATGCTGTATGCCCTCGAGGGGGAAAGCAGTTAAGAATTACAAGGAGTATTATGCTTTGTAGAAATAAGCAACCTGCTGAAGTAATAACCTGCTATGTGCTCCTAAGTCTCTCTGCATGAATCAGGGCTTTAAAGTGGTGACTGATATACGAGAAATATGTCATCTTTCAGATTAACAAGACAGCTGCACTTCAGAGGGGAGGAATACATTTATTTTCATGTTCTGTAACACTGACCTTCATGCAAGCAGATTCAGACTTGAGTAACTGCTTAAACTGTTGCCACAGTCCTTGAGATAATAAGGCTTTTCTGCTGAGACAGAGCAGGGTACAGGTTTAGCTGAATTGTACTTTATTACGCTGTAGCTCTAATAGTGCAAAGTCTCATTTCCTGACTGTATTAACTGCCTGAGATTTATTTCTGAGACTTCTTCCATTGCAGAAACAGTACATTTAAACCAGTCTTGCTACCTAAATATCTTGGATAACTGGTCTCTATAATAATTTCTCTAGCTTTCAGTTGGATACGTAACCCTGGTGAATGGTTCTTATGATGTTTTAATACCCTGTGGTATAGGAGCACCTCCTGCTGTAGTGTCTCATTCTTGGCCACTGGATTTCATGCAGACTGGTTTGGGAAGAGCTTGGGAACACTGTAATTCACTTGAACTGCTGTGGATCTGTGTTTCATGCTTGTCTGGACCCAGGAATTCAAATGCTGTCTTCTGCATTAACCACTGGACTGCTCTCTTCCTCAGTTGATTGTATACATGTGAAGAACAGCACATTTGATGAGGCAGATTCATTGAAAACACACATCAAAGTATGTGTTTTAACATTTAATTACAAATTTACCTAGTGAAAAAAGTTAGTGTTAATTAAAGAATCTGTAAGGATTGAGAGTTCAGAATTTAAAGTTCATGTTGTTTGTCTGCTAAATCTTTTTAAAAAAAAAAACAAAACAAAAAAACCCCACACAACCTCCATGAGCTGTCCAAAGAGAAAGTAAAGAGCTTACATATCTAGGTGTATTTAACTGAGATATTTTTAATTCATAATGAGCAGTGTGTTACAAAGCAGTGGAAACCACTTTGCATTGTGTGCATTCATAAAGAGGTGCTCATTAAAAAAGCATTTTTAGTCACCACCTGTTATTTGTTTAATATGATTGGGCGCTTTACTCCAGCGTTGTATTATTTTTGTCATCCTTCTTTTCCAAAGTGCATTATTCATCACTTTGAACCATATGGGCAGAAATATATTCTGAACATCTCACTTCTGTTGGCCATTCCCTGAGGAATGACTCTAATGTCCACGTTACGACCAACCAGTGAAGCTTTTCATGCCATCTTTTCATGACTATTTTTTACCTTCTGCATACCAAAGACACAATTAGGAGATTCACAGCTGTGATGCTACAACAAGACAACAAGGGAGCTGCACTTGATTAGGCACCAAAGGCCTCTTTGCTCAAATTCCTAGATTAAAAACAACTGTTTTGAGAACAGGGGAGAGCTTTCTCCAGGTCCTATGTCCTGCGCAAACCCTGCTTTTTCCCATGGCTTGCACCTGACAGTAGGCATGTGCTGAGGTGTGTGTGGAGCGAGGTGTATGCTGGCCCGACTGCTGCCTGGTATGGCAGTTCGTGCTCTTGCCTTGCTGGGAGAAATACCCCAGGGTCTCCACTTTCAGAATTTCACAGAAACTTGTAAAAGTTTGATTTCGCTGCTCCCCTCTCATAAAAATCAGGATGAAAAATGCCTGTTGAGTTGCTTTCATTCCCTTTCCTTGACTGCTCCAAATCTTCTCCAATGTGCAAGTGTTAACTGGCAATAAAGAGCCCGACTAAAAGTGCTACAGTGCTGCGCTTCAGCACCTCTGGCTTTTTTGGCTGTGCAGATCTCCTCTGCTTTGGAGATATCATGTTTGCATTGTGCTGTCTCCCATTTCTCCTTCGTGATAGTAGCATGTCCAGTAACAGTTGCACGAGTTGTACATGCTGAGCGGAGTGTGTGTGTAGCATACTACAATGTATTTTCTATTTAATGGGGGGTAAGGGAATGAATAGATGGTAAAGTGTCCTTTTTTTTTTCAGTGTGGTGTGAAATCTTTCATTTAACATGGCCAATGGGCAGGTTGCATACTCATTCTTCTGCCCTGTGCATGTATCAAAAACCTGCCATACAACCTGGTGTAATCAGCAGTCTGCTCACAGGAGGCCCTGAGTTTGAAACAGCAGGAGTTTTGCAGCTTGGAGCTGAATGGTGTTGGCAGAGCTGCTTGAAGAAGTTTGCTTAGTTCCTGCCCGCATTGTGCTGAGCCAATTTCAAAGGGATTGTTGCCTCCACCTCGTGAGAATTACCTTCAGTCAAAATTCACAAGAAATCATGTATCTACTAATCTGAAATGCAGCAAACACTGCTTTTATTTTCAGTTTCAGGTGTGCCTGTTTTTGTATTGCTGCTTAAAAGTGACATTAGTGACTGCAGATTAGCTCAGGGGAAATTCTGGCTTTTTACTTGTGTGTTAATGTTCAGGAGTAAATTCTGGAGATCTAGCAGATCTTCTGCATATTTACACTGTAAATAGAAATTGCTTAGCTTAGAGATTCAAACTTAAATACCTGATTTTTAGCACCTTGTATTTACCGTATGTCTTAATGTTGTGGAGATACAAACATTGGCTTATGCTGAGGTTGAGAGGAATGGTGAATTCAGGTAGTGCTGCTGAGGTGCGAGAGCATCTAGACTTGCATATAGGTACCGTATTGTAACTGCTGGATTTTCTCTGATTATTTCCTCTGGAGAGTAAGCATCTGTTTCTCCTTTTAAAATTAGTGGGAGCTGCATGTTTTCTCAGCACTGAGAAGTAAGACCATTAGTTCAGATGTCCAGCTTCAAAATGCAAACTATTACTGTAGGTTTGAAGAGCACAAATTGTTTTGCTGCAGCCTTTCTTTTGGTGAGTGACTGTGCTAATTCCCATAGAGCTCCAGTTTCTGATCGGCCATTCATCACTCAACCAATTCATGACGCTCTCGGCAAAAAAACAGGTTTGTCGAAGTAACTCAATGCTTCCACCAAAGTATGTTTAAACAATGATGAAGAGCCATTTTAATAAGTTATGTGAAAAGCTGCATGTAAACCAGAACAATAGAGTCCTTACTCCAGCATTTAAACATTTCGGAGTTTGCAGTGGACCTAGCATTGCTCCTTTCCCTGTTGTACAGCTGGATCTCCTTGCTAAGGTTTTATACTTCACTGAGGTGAAGGGTGTAAACACTCTCTATGCTGATAAAATGTTGCTTGTGCTACCTTTCTCTGACAGTAGTGCCCCTTAAAATTTCATCTGAGGCTGCTTCTAGGAGTCAGACTTCTTCCAGACCACCAAGGAGGTTTGGTGTACTTTGAACACTGCTAGGCTTAGATCTGCCACCTAGTAGTTCAACAAGAATATAAACTTTTGTGTAACTTGTATCTTTTAAAATTCTAATAATTTTTTTTTTTTTTAATAGGGCAATGCAGCCCGGAATGTGCTAGACTGGAGGAGGCATTGCTGCTCTCTGCAGCCTGAGGCTTAAATGGCTTTTGCCTGGAGCAATTTTCCTGGGGATTTACTTTCCCCTCCTTTGCTTTCAGCTAGCTGAGAGGCCAGCCCATCACGGTTACACTACTGTTGTTTTGTGATCTTGTTGACAGGGAGCACAAGTTACTCGATATATCATATTAAGTTTCCCTCGATTATGTTGCTTAAATAGTAAACCTGAGCTCTGTTGATGTAGGTAAGAGATAGGAACCACATATGAGGCAGCTTGGAAATTGCCTAGAAACATATGTGCCTGCCACCTTCATGCACCATTAAAGGACACTGAAGATTAAGAAGTATAATTGAAAAATGATACTAGTAATGCAAAAGGTTTTTGGTAGTGTGCATAGTGTTGCTTTTTCGCCTGTAGCCAGAGCAGCTCCTTGTGTTTGGGGACTCTTACTACTTTTGAAACTTTTGTGACCATTTTTAAGGTTTTGTTCAGTAAATACAAGGTCTTGAAGGTTGCTTTTTCTTTTAGTTATAGGTGAGGCTTTTGGATAAGCACATGATAGATGGGATTTGCTTTCAAGAAAACACTAGACATCACAGTTTAAGAGCAACAAATTAAGCTTAATGCAACAAAATTGCATTTTGTTGACATTGAAAATCCAGTGGTCAGAAGCCTTAAAACTGGCATGGCAGGAGTATTAGAAGTTAATCCTTCCTGAATGTTAATAATATGGTGACACAGCTTACCTCTGTTTCTGTGACAGATGGCATAAAGAAAGGATCTTCTAGGATGCAACTGCACCATTTTTTCTTATGATATTGTGGGTATTCCCAGGGTGTTGTAGGCATTAAGTGTGCCATAACTACTGGCAAGTACTGATGAAGAAAAATATAAAATGGGGAGATAAAGTCTTCTTTAAAAAAGCACATCAATTATTTAACTGGGTTTTCTACATCAGAAGCTTGCCACTGCCGCTTAACTCTGCCTAAGCTGTCTGCTAGGGCTGTTGTGAAAGAGAACTCTTAAATTGAGGTCTGTGGTATGAGGCTGGTGGGGGGAGCAAGAAGAGTAAAGCCCTGCTGAGTTAATTAATGTTAACAGTTATGAGTTATCTGCAAGATTCACAGTAGATTACACAGATTGTATTAAGTAGGGTTAATCAGTCGTTTCAGATACTTAAAGGAGCACTGTTAAGAACTGGCAAGACTGAAAATTCTTCTTGAGAGTGTTTGCATGTGCAAGTATGCAGATGTGTGTGAATGCATAGCCTGGATTACCATTGATAAGTAAATTTTGCCTAGCAGCTACCACACAGGGATACTGGCTATTTCTTGTTCTGTGTATAGGTGAAATTGTGGCAGCTGTTGGAAGTGACTTTTTCCTTTCTTTTATCTATTTTTCTTTTTTTTTTTCCCCCTATAACTCTCTTTCTTCTTGAATATGAAATATTTCCCATGTTGTGCAGTTGCAACAGTGAGGTGATCTTTGTTACCCTGTGATATTAACTGTTACTTGAATTGTGGACTCATTGTGGCTTGGTGGGTTTTCATGGTTAATTTTAAACTATTTTCTCTCTTGCACATGTGTGAAATAGAATGTGGAAGGTGACTGGGTTTTGTAAGTATATAGAGGCTGAATCTGACATAAGGGAGGATTTAATGATTGCAGATTTAAAATATTAATGTACCACAGCACTTTGTGTTGTGGTTTTCCATACTTGGTCAAAACGTTTGCGTTTTCGCTTTCTTTTTAAAGGAAGTGTTGGAGCAACTCACTTTTTGTGTAATTTCTCAGTCAAAATAACTGAATTTTCCTGAGCCTGAAAGACTAACCTCAAATTTTATCAAGCACACAAAGTGTCCCGCTTTTTATTTATCACTTTTGGAGACTTTTCAGTGTTGTGTGTGTAAAAAGCCAGCTTGCTGCTGTGTGGTGTGGGGTAAAACTCCTAATACTCTCGCTGCTGAGCCATGGGACTCTAAATGCTTGAACATGGGACAGTCTTACGTATAGCAAATCTAATGATGTTTCCAGAAGGATTTTGCTTGTCCCAGGTTTGAGCAGGTATAGAAGAAAGAGTAATAGTGGGTAGAAGCAGTGGAACCGTATATATACACACACATAACTATATGTGTGTGTGCGTATAGATCTATATAGCTACATAAGTGTATATCCATCTCTTCTGGAGCATAGTATTTTAGTTACTATGGGGTGTCAAAAAGGCAGGGGCAATGAGTGAACTTGGCCGAGATGGGGATGGCACGGGATGGGACCCGAGCCCCAGTGCCCTGGGGCTGAGGATGTCCTGGGGCTGCCCCGACTACCTTCTTGGACCTGCTTGCCTTGGGTGGCTGCTGAGGGCTAAGCATCGTGAACCACCATCTCTTTTTGTCATGGTAGCTCCAGGCTGGCAGTTTACAAAGGAATCAGATGCCAGCAGAAGGTCTCCTTGGGGTGGGACCGAGGAGGGGGCTCCTCTGTCACCTCCTCAGTGGCAACAAGTTGGGAAAACCGGGGAGGCTGTTCCGGGCAGCCTGACCTGGTGACTGCCTGTGGGTTAGGCCTGACTGAGCTTTGCCGAGGTGTGAATTATTGGCAGTAAACTCTGTGAATAGCCAAGTGTCAACTGCAAATGACTGTATCTCCTCCCTGTAGGTAACTGTTCCCCACTCCAAGGGGGACGCACTAACTTTGCAAATAGAAAGGTGGTTTGCTATTGAAAACAGATGAGCATAGAAAATCCAGGAAGGGAACCATGAGAGGCCCAGAGGCTGTCTTGAGGGCATGGCCCCCACTTCTTCTCCCTGCCGTCTCCCATTTTATTCTCTATTAGTTTTCACCATTTTAACCTACAGACATTATCAATAAAACCTTTCCCTCCCTGTACTTGCCCAACCACCTCATTCATCCCATAGCACCTCAGTGTCTAGCGGGATAGCTTATCCCTGTACCCTCTCTGTCTTTCTTTCGGACAAGCTGAAAGCTTCCCCTTTCTGTAAATCCAACATGCATTTTTGCATGGTTGTCTGCAAATGCCACAAGGACCTCTCTCTTGTCCATGCTGCTGTCCTTTGTTGAAGTTAGATAATAAACTGATGGCATAGTGGCTGTTTGCATGCTTTCCGAAACATTAATTTGTTGTCCAATACTAGGCAGCTCATAAGCTGCTCAAGCACAGGAAGCTTGTTGGAACCTCGTGGTTAAAAATCTTTAAATAAGCTTTTGGAAACGAATCAGTTACATTAAACTTAATTGACTTTTTTCCCCTCCTTCACATTTATATACATATTAGGGGGGTGGGGGGAGAGTTGGGTGAGTGGGTGAGTGCTAACAGACCAGTTGCTCAGTTTTCTCTCTGGTGTTCCTCAAGTATTGTCACAACCCTTTTCTTCACTGGGAGAAAAAATTGTCTTGGGATTACGATTTTTCCCGAGTTGCAGACTGAAAGATTTTTATGCATTTCAGGGCGAGCAATGTTAACCAATAACCTACATATTTTATCCCATAAAATCCCTGTTGGTCATCACTGCCTGAATGCTGTCTGTGTATTTACTGTTCCTCAATTTCTAGGTGTCATTTGCTGCATTTCTGCAGTACTGTCCGTTCAAGTTTCTCAAAATGGTTTATCAATGCACCGTGAATTAAATCTTGTTTATTCAGGGAGTATTATTGTGGAAAGACCGAGCATGTTTGTGCTTGTTTCTAAGCATTTCACTACCTTACATTTGAGCAACTCCGAGGATGCTTGGATGTAGTGAAGGCGAGGCATAGCACCTTTTGCTAACAATGACAAATACTTTTCTCTGTGAGCTGACCCCATGGCAATCAAGAGAGCTACTGAGACAGTAGGATGTTACTCAGCATTAATAAGAGTGGTAGGGTAAACCATCAATATGTGTGGATTTCTTTTGGGGACTCAAGGGTAGATTGAAAATTACTAGCGAGTTCCTGCTTCGAACAGGATGTAAGAGTATCAGATTAGTAACCGCCAACCTGGTTGTTTGTTTCAATTCTGTTGCCTTTAGTCACTGATGAAATTTGACTCATACATTCAAGTTAAACTCGTATCACATTGTTAGGGTTGGGCCTTCTGTTTGCTACTAAAATATTGTTCATAACAAGGAATTAACTAGAAATCCTGAGAGTATCCCATTCTTTTGTGTGTCCCCCTCCCTGCTTTATTAATTTTTTTTCCAGTTTCACAGATTTGTTTTCTTATTTAAACTTTGATGGCTTTGATTTGACTTTTCAATACTTATACTAGAGAACCTCAAAGTGGTTTTCGTCGCACATGCTTCTGTGCCCTTCTGGGATTAACTGTTTTACAGAGTTTTCTCCAAGATGCATCGTTCTCTTTCAAGCAATGTTTATGCTAATAAATGACTTGATACTGGCAAAAGTGCAAAATGTGTGTACATTTATACTAAGTAGCTTCTGCTCATTATTCATCTTTAGGAAAGTAGTATTGCTGTGATGTGTAACCAGTATTCCTACATCTTCCCGTCTCTAACTGCTTTGGATTCCTGTACTTTTGGCTGCTGCTTTTTCAGGCATTGTATCATGATTGTCACTCCAGTGGTCAGCTGCTACTTTGGAGTTCTTGGTGCTTTTTCAGAGCCAGGGACTCACTGCAGTGTTGAAGTTACAATGCAGATGTCTAGCTCTGAACCTCTAAATAAGCCCCACAACTCACCATATGCTCGCCTCGGGTGAATTATTTTTGCACTTCTTCATAGAGGTATAGAAGTTGTATTAACAAATTCAATGTATTTTATGTGAACTAATATCATGTGCCCAGTTAGGTGTTTACTGTGTCTGTTCCATATAAACATACAAAAATAAAGAAGTTTTAGAAATACTTGTATTAAGAGAAATGGTAGAAAACACATCTTATATATAATCTTCCTAGAAATGCTTTTATTGGGTTGGTGTTTGTTTCTTCATGGCAAGCTGTATTTCAATACTGTAAATTTTCTCACTCCTGTGAACAAGGTCAGTGTAGCAGAGTTTGTACCTTGGAATTCTGCATGGCTAATGTACCTTGGTATCAGGCTTCAGTGTTAAAAGCTGAAATATATTTGCTCAGTTTCAGAGTTTGATGTGAAAACTTTTGGCTTTGCTAGGATAATAAAATGTGCTTAAACTGGGTATGGGAAAACTGACTTCCTTTTAAACCAAGCGAGTGTGCTTGCTGCTAAGTTTCAGAGAATTCAGAAGTGCTTCAAGTCTGTTCTGATGGCCTGTGGTGTTTCTTTTTAATGTGTGTTAGGCTAAATTATTACGGTCCTTAGAGACCACCATAGATTAGCTGGAAGCGTGTTGAACAGATGGATTGCATTTTAGCTGGTTATATTTGTAATGTCAAGTGACAGGCCTTTAACACAGCACATTTCATATTCCCAGTTACTGCATAAACCACCCCAGGACAAATCTAAGGTGAAATAAAATAGAAGTAGAGAGTAATTTGTCTGGATACTGTTACAAACATGTGAAGTCACTTGCACATGATTTGAAGAGAGTTGTTGAGGATAAATCAATAGGCTTTTTACTTTCAGCAAAGTAGGTAAATTAGTCAAAGGAGCTGCTGGCAGTAAAAGCAGGAGAACGCAGTGTTCCACAATTGGATTTTCTCCTCTCTGGGTCAAATCAATATTGCCACCAGGCACAACCATAGTGCTGTATGTTGTATTAATGCAAGTGATTCAACTTGGAGTCAGTGAAACTGCTGCTTTATAGCCATTGAACATTTTATTTCATATTTTAGAAGTAAATGTACTTTTTTTTTAATTTGGTTAAAAAAATTACTTTCTCTGCAACTGGTGTGTGTGTGTGGGTGGCAGCTTCTTCATTATTTATTCCACTGGGCTAGTAGTAAAATTAATTGTGTCCTAAAATACTTTTTACACATGTAAAAGTACCTTTAACCATACGTAGAATTTTTGTTGTGATGTAAAAATGTGCACTGTAAACAATTTGAATTGATCTTAAAGAAAACGTTTTATCGGGACTTTGCCTTGCTTGCCTTGCCCTCTGATGTCCAGAGTGATTTAGTTCTGTGCCAGCCTGGAGCAGTTGATTTAACCAGTTCATAAAGCAGCAAGAGTGTGCACAATAGATCACATTATAACCACAGAATCTTATTTTCATTTCCTTCCTCTGTTGTTTGTTACTATTTTTTCATCAACCTACTGATGCCTGGCATATATATGGCAAGCTCTTTGTTCCAGGGATATCTCACTATGTATTTGTACAGCTTGCAGCGGATGCGGTTTTGCTCCTGGCTGGGACCTCTGCACTACTCTAATACAAATAACAAAACCTGAGCCATAACAATGAATTGGGTGAATGATTGTGCCTGGGTCCTTTCTAGGTTTTTTGATACAATACTCTATTATGTGCCATCCAAATTGCATATGTGTGTTTTGTTGTTTTTTAGTTTTTTTTTTTAATCTGATCTTATATGGTATATTTCTCCATTGAGTGTATTTCTGTCGTTTGGTGGGTTATCTGCACCACACACAGGCTGAGCATGTCTAAGACTAGGTATGATTCCTTCACATCCTCTCCCACTGAGATTCCAGTCTACGATTGTCAGAACTGATTATTTTCAGCAGATGAGGCAACAGTTATTTTAGTGGCTTTTGGGTTTCCACTTGAAGGGTCTTTAGAAGCATGCTTTGTAATTTGCTGGTTTTCAGAGGAAAAAAAAAAATCCCTTTAAAGACAGCTAATCCTCTTGTCTGTCACCTAACAAATACAATTGTTGCAGAGATGAGCAAAGTTCTTAATCAAATTTTGTCATGTATATAATGTGTTGGCAGGGAAACAGTGAGTACTGAGTCACACGCATAGTGTCATCAGGTGTGCTCGCATGGCAAGATGTACATGGAAAATATCTCAAGAAAAGATCTGTTTGTGTTTCACTTCCTTGTCATTCCCCTGCAACAACTTGTTTCATCTTGTCTAATCTTTCGTGGGACCCTGTTGTACAGTTTACAGAATCTTGCTATAAATTATTTCCCTGACACCATTAATAACTCCTCAGATAATTAAAGCAAATTATATAAAAGTTTAAAAAAAAATAGTTTCTGTATATTGGAAGACAATTTTTTCTTTTAAAACACAACCTCCTTGTTGTAGGCTGCAGAATACCTTGCTTTGATTATTATATTAAAACAAAACTAGACACACACACCCCCACCTCACCCCCTACCTCCGTATTTAAAAAACAACCCTTTTGTCTCAATTTGCTGTTTAAAATGTTTTAATGTTAAAACTTGTTCATTAGCCTGAGTGTTCACTCTTCCTTAGAGTTCTGATTCCAGAAGAGCTTGAGTTCAGTTGTCCCTTGGACTTGGAGTGCACCTTGCCTGGGAAACACAGCTCCCAGCCTGTCTTTGCGGTAGCTTCCAAAGGGACCTTAAGATGTGTAGGGGCAAAGCTGCCACCCACCCCTCCTGCTTCTGGGAGGCTCTGAGCTGGTGCAGATGGCCACTAACTCCTGCTGAGACCTTATCTAAGCATGTAGTGTCTCCTTCACCAAATGTTTCCATGTTTCCCACTCCGAGGATGTTTGGGAGGTCAGATCCATACTGAGGCTATCAGAGAAAGATGTTGGCTGTACTGCACAGACAGGACCCAGTCAGGACTCTGCTGAGCTTCCCTGCTACGTTAGCCCGATTTGCAGCTGAAATGTAAGCCAGATTCCCTGGCTAGGTAATGTTTGGTCTTGCTGGTATAAATAAAGCTACTGATGGTTTTTCCTCATGGGCCTTTTAAGTAGGAAAGTGCCATTTGGCTTCCAGTCACCTGGGCAATTAGCATTTTATAGCCAAGCAATATACTTAAATGGAATTACTTGGCTTGAGCATTGAATTACAATGGCTGGTAGACTGCCGCTCTTCTTACATAATTTATTTAGTACTCGCTTCTTGTTTAGGATTCAGGCAGAGGTTAATTTAATTCTGCATGAGAAGCTAGTAGTTACTCTACGTTAATGCTCTGCTGTACTGCAGTGCAGAGGAAAGTCTTTGTGTAGAGCTTGTATTTGCCTGGTCTCTCAGCCATGGAAAGGACAATTTTACCTACTCTTCCTAGCAATGCATTCTTTGCAAGAGCCATCGGCACTCAATAATGCAGCCAAGTATAATACCTTAAGAGCATTTTATTCCGTGCTGTTGCACATGTATGTTTAAGAAGCAAATGTATATTGAGGTGTAGTATGGACCAAGGAGACTTTGTTCTTACAAAATTACAAAGGGCCCACTTACCCTGTTACAGGTAAATAGAATGTTAATATGTGACTATGGTGACTTGAGAGTGAGCGCTGCCACTGCATCTCTTGTGGTGGTCTGAGGCAGAGAGCAAACATCCAGTGTGTGTGATCTTGGAAGGACAGAAAGAGTAGGTAAAATGTGCCTCAGCACTCCAGAAACTAATTAGAGACTTTTAGATGGAGGGAATGAATATGTTTGTTCATGCTCTTAATATGCCTAAGCGCTTATCTCGGTGCTTACAATTTCATCCTGAATCTTGTATGTTCCTTGATTTTTCCTAAAGCCCATGACTGCTAGAATCAATGTGGGGGAATTTTGGCTTTTTTTTTTT